>VXBL01006261.1:2960999-3003031 GCA_013400195.1 Aramus guarauna
AGGGAGGAGGGAACACATTCAAAGGACTTCCACTCTTCCCATCAAAATTAACTTTAATCTGATAATAGTAGATAATCTTATATTAATATTCAATTTTGATTTAAGAAAGAGACCTTGGTATCTATTCTTAGAGTGAGCAGTTACTTATTAGACATGAAAATTCTGTAAATGCCATATTGTCAAGAGACAACAATTTTGCATTTTTAATTTTCTGTTTTGACACTCATTAACATAACAACACAAGCATCACTATTTTAAAGTTAATATATTGGATGAAACCTTGCTAGTAAGCTGTTAAATATAACTCATTGATACAATGGTGACCAGAGCTTCTCTCAGGTATTTTTACTATAAATTCCCATATATTTTGGAATTCTTAAATTTATATTATTAAATTTTTATCATTTGCTAACTGCTGTGAAGTTGATGTTACAGTATGACGAAAGAAAGAAGTTGCTGTCCAAGGTACTGTACAGAAACACGAGTTTTTTAATTAATCTATCGAATGCATTAAAAATATGTTCAAATTCATTATATAGTAATTGTCCCTAGCAAGCAAGCAAGCTAGCCTTGTTGAAATTCCCTACATGATACTGCAGTATCAGTGTTATGCTGCTACTTTTCAGGGCCTCTTCTGCTGCATTCCAGTATAATCAGACGTACCAGCACCTGACAATACTCCGTATGTATAATTCATTTAAGGACAAAGTCATTCTATGTTTTGTTACAGATTGATTTTCAGCAGGGTGTAAATACAAAAAAATTCTTTGAATTCTACATAGCGCATGAAAAAAAAGCTATCCTCTAATATAAATCTAGCTAACATGTACTGTTCTGGCATTCTGCAGAGCAATCACTAAATGTAATTTTATCTGCAGTATTCACCTTACATATTTCAGAAGCATATAGATGCATGCATTCATGCAGCAAATAGCATCCTGGATTTAATTGCTACTTCAAAAAATAACCTAAGAGTGCAATAAAATGAAATACTTCTCTTTTTTTTACATTTTGTTTTGTTTAATAAAGGAAGCATATTTGTAATTTTCAAAGCTAAAACAATACGACAGCCAGGAACTGCAGTAAACCTCTCAGAGATAATAGCTATATCCAATAATGCTTTCCCACACCACCTTCAAGCAAATGGATTTCATTCACTGCTTAATCAGTCAAATTAACAATAATCCCCATATGGTTAGAAAAGATGTTTGTTAAACAAACCCAATTTATGATTTATTTATTTGTAGAGTGTCTTAAATCTGAGATGCCTAGAAGAACTACTACTCTGTTAATTCAATCATGCTGACAGAGCTGGTTTCACCTAGCAAATTGCCTCTGCAATTCACAGCATGGCTGACAGCTATCTGCATAGAAAAATAGCACAGTAACCATTTAAAACATGCAAAAACATTTACCCAAGAAGACGTAGCAAAGATCAGGATCCAGTTTCCAGACCCCATGAAGCACGAAGCTGAGGGAGCAATCCACTAGCTTGCTCAGGCCAGCAGTGTCTCTCCTACACTTGACCTAGACTGCCTTACATAATGAGGAATCAGTGCTGTATCCTGTGTGGAGGAGCAAGCTGAATGTCATCACTGCCAGAAGTAGGGAGAACTGGCAGCAGGCAGGCTGGTAGTTAGCATGGAGATCACGAAGTCTGCTTTCCCTGAGTGTTCTGGGAGAAAACACAAGAACAGCTCAGAAATGCTGGTGTCATTCCTCCCTTGGAATGAATGACCGGAAGGAGCAAGGGTGTTACAAACGTGAGATAGACAGCAAGCGCTAAAGCTGCATCTGTACCTGCTATCAAGGTAAGAGAATCCCTGCCACGCTGTGTCTAGAGGACTGCATAGCTGCAGCTAACAGGAGAGCAACAGCAAGGCAAAGTAAGGAAGGAGACAGACAGACTGCTGCTGCATACCTTTGTCTATATATTACTCATTGTGGTGAGTAGGAGAAAAGCAATGGTATAAGATAAAATAGTGGGATTAATTTACAAAGGGAAATGCTATTCCCTTAAATAAATTTTACTGCATGCAAGCTAGTTTCTGGAAAAATAACCATGTTACCTGTTTTACCTGGTGTTACAGAGGTTAAAGTGCTTGTATTACAGAGATTCTGATATTTTCAGGAAAATGATGGGTGAGATACATTCCTGGCTGTGGATGTTTACAGTCATTTCTGATATTTCTTTGCTGTTTTATGAGGAGAAACTTTGGGATATCTCTTAGTTTATTGTTGTTTGGGTCATATCAGCACTTCCTCTGTGGAAGGCACAAGAGGAGGAACAAGTATCCAGGATTAGCCAGCAGTTAGAAACCTACACAACCTTATGTTTATAAAAAGCAGCTTTATATTAATTATAATCACTGCATATAACTTCTATTCCATATTTTATTTATTTTGAATACTCGAATAGTAAGTAAAAAGCCTTAAATACTGATAATGCACATACAAATTATTCTTGAATGAATATTTTGACTGATATAGTTTCTCCTTAGAAAAGAAGGCAAAGTTTTCACTAAGATGGGGCATCTTAAGTTTTCTAGTTATATTTGAGACAGCTTGATTAGGCATGATCAAGAGCAATGCAACAGGACACAAATTCCTAATGTCACAGCTCAGTATCACTTGATAATGACTGTAGTAACTGAGAAAGAAACTATCATTTAATAATATTTAATGCTGCATTTTACGAAAGTACCACTATACTTCTCGCTTAAACTAAATGGATTTGGGTTAGCGAGTGAAATAATGGACATGATTTTCAATACAGCTCTGAAACCTGCCAAGTTAAAATCCTGGGCTGCATTAAATACAAGAGGAAAGAGGAATTCAGTAACAACATTGCGGCAACATCAAAAGGTCACTAAACTCACCGAAAGTTTTAGTATCAATGTAGAATATTGGCTGGGTTTTATAGACGTTAGCTTAGGTACAGGCACTATTATACTTAGTTATACCCTTAGACTAAATATGATTTTGGGAAAAACAAGGTGAAGGGGATAAAAATAATCTAGTTTTTGTTTACAGAATCTAGTTAAATTATTATTTCTCTTTTATAAATAAGCATACATAGACTTTTCTAACAAATTCGATCAGGTTAATAAAATATGCTTGAGTGTCACTGTTTTTTGAAATCTATTTTCCTTGTTGAATGATTTTCTTTTTGCTTACTTGAGCATGAAAAAAAAAAAATCAGAAGCATTTGGTAGAAAAGGTAGATCACTAATAACTCAGGATATATTAGCTGTAGGTCTAAAGTATAATGTGGAAACCAAAAAAATGCAAGAGAAATATCATTTGAGAATGATTTTTTTTTTAATCAATTATTTTAAATAAGCAACTTTTTATCCAGTCAGTGTAATTTATTATACCACATCAGCAAATAATATTGAAAATATCTTGGTGTATTTATTTTTCATATATTGATGTTGACTGTTAATGAGGAGTCCCTATTAAGACTTTATATAATTTATATGCATCAACCTCTACTTTTGGTGTTTCAAGTGTTAAACAAGAGTACTTGCTTAGAAGAAAATTATTTACATACTGGAACATGCTTAATCAAGAGTTGAAAATATCATGACCTGTATTAGGCTATGAGAGCATATGAAGATAATTTAAGTAAGTTGCAAAATGTTGGTGATTCTGTTGATCACGGCACTCAAAACAGCAAAGCAGCCAAACTACTCATCTAAAGTCAGCTGAGATGCCTCCACAACCATGGCACAGTTAATAAATCACCAGGATAATCTGCCTACATATAACCAAATGTTGACTGCATCAGGTAGAAAAATAAAGTTTATAAGTAAACCAACCCAATATACAGAAATTGAGGATAAAATTCTACCTAAATGAACAGAATAGCAAACATGACTGTCAGCACTGCAAAGGCAATATGCAGTTTGCTTGATGTTACAGTTCAGGCATACTTGCGTAAGTTTGATACAGCTGATTCCATCTTTGGGCAAAATGAGGAACTAGATATTCCTTCAGAGCTTTCCCAGCCTTCTTTTCTATGATATTGCCTATAAACTGTATGACTGATTGCAGAACAATGACTGTCTCATTATACTCTTTTGTCATGAGGATATGTAAATGCAAAGTAATAATTTGTAAATATTAAGATATTGTCATTCAGAATATGCTTGCAAGCCATAGGTTTTTTTCTGCAGGGTAAAAACTGTTTACTTCTCTCAGGAATTAGCCAACTTGTTCTTCCACTGAGCCACAAAACTTTTTGGTTTACAATAGTTCTTACAAGCATTTTTGGTCTAGATGAACTTGGTCTGATCTGCCAGAAAGTCAACACTATCTTAACACAAATTGATACAGAAACTGCTGACTTGTAGGACTTGGTGAAAGACTGTTTCTGAGCCAGCTGTGCTGATCTTGTGAGTAGTGGTAAGAAAATATGTCAAGTTTATATTACTCTCAACTACAAAATTAATTATTCTGATGCCTTAGCAGATTTCTGTCGAAGTAAATAAAGTAAATGCAGTTTAAAAAATCTTTAAAAAATTGTATTCTTTCACAACTGACTGTAGAACAAAGCTGCTGATTGGAAAAGAAGAATGGGCTAGACTACCCCTCACATAGGGATGGAGAAGAAAATATGAATGTTTGAGTTTGATGTGAGGAGTACAAAACAATCTAGACTCTTTTGCTATACCTGCCTTATGATGATAATACTACTGATGTTTTATAGAAGACTGTAAGCCTATGAAACAAGTTCCAAAATTTTTCTTTTATGGAAAATTTGGCAGTAGAAGTAAACAATGCTTATCACTAAATTAGCCTTATTGGCTGAGTTTATGTCCACAAGGGTCTTTCTATTCCAAGCCGAAATGAAGGAAGCAGTATCTCATAGACCTTGCTGCTGCCAACAACCTTGAGTAAATAGGAGGATTTTTNTTTCCACATGAGAGTCCTTTACTCAAGTGTCTCTGAAGACTTTGGCCATTTCTATGTACGTGCTACTTCTGTTAGCAAAAAGAATAAAGGAATACCTCATATGTCCTTTTTGAAACAGGTAGAAAGAGCTTTTGATTTGTTTATTTGAGTTATCTAAGAGCTCAAGACCTAAATTTACTCTACATGTATTTTTTATTGTTTGACCCAGTCATATCACAATGAGGATCATTGGAGAGCTAGTCAAAGTGGAATATTTTTCTCCTTTNCAGGGTAAAAACTGTTTACTTCTCTCAGGAATTAGCCAACTTGTTCTTCCACTGAGCCACAAAACTTTTTGGTTTACAATAGTTCTTACAAACATTTTTGGTCTAGATGAACTTGGTCTGATCTGCCAGAAAGTCAACACTATCTTAACACAAATTGATACAGAAACTGCTGACTTGTAGGACTTGGTGAAAGACTGTTTCTGAGCCAGCTGTGCTGATCTTGTGAGTAGTGGTAAGAAAATATGTCAAGTTTATATTACTCTCAACTACAAAATTAATTATTCTGATGCCTTAGCAGATTTCTGTCGAAGTAAATAAAGTAAATGCAGTTTAAAAAATCTTTAAAAAATTGTATTCTTTCACAACTGACTGTAGAACAAAGCTGCTGATTGGAAAAGAAGAATGGGCTAGACTACCCCTCACATAGGGATGGAGAAGAAAATATGAATGTTTGAGTTTGATGTGAGGAGTACAAAACAATCTAGACTCTTTTGCTATACCTGCCTTATGATGATAATACTACTGATGTTTTATAGAAGACTGTAAGCCTATGAAACAAGTTCCAAAATTTTTCTTTTATGGAAAATTTGGCAGTAGAAGTAAACAATGCTTATCACTAAATTAGCCTTATTGGCTGAGTTTATGTCCACAAGGGTCTTTCTATTCCAAGCCGAAATGAAGGAAGCAGTATCTCATAGACCTTGCTGCTGCCAACAACCTTGAGTAAATAGGAGGATTTTTTTTAGACACCTTGCTCTTAAGATGCTTTGCACATAAATAAATCATTACTTGAGGTTTGCTCATACTAAGATAGATTCCATTTGGGATTTGATGAAACATTAAAATGCTCCAATATCACTGACTGGAGAGATGTCTACAATATCTTGAGGTGCAGGTTTTTGGTTTTTTCCATCCTTCTCTGACCTTGCTTTCTTTTCTTAAAATAATTTCTCCCTTGTGTTCCTGAACAACTTTCACAAGTGATTCATGCTGAAATGTGTGAACAGTGGCTCAAAGTCTTAACCCTCCCCCCCCCATAAACCAGTACCAAATGGACCCCTGTATTTAGACCTGATACCAGATACTCTTAAAAATAGCGGGGGTGGGGGNTTTTGATTTGTTTATTTGAGTTATCTAAGAGCTCAAGACCTAAATTTACTCTACATGTATTTTTTATTGTTTGACCCAGTCATATCACAATGAGGATCATTGGAGAGCTAGTCAAAGTGGAATATTTTTCTCCTTTAGTTGGCTAGACTTCCTGGAGTGTCTGACTGATGCAAATATTCAGATAGGCAGAAGTACAACTCTAAATATTCTTTTATTCTTAGATGATACTTTACCAGTCTTGCAACTGCATTAAAGAGCATTTTAAAGAAGTAGTATTTCCAAACATATTAAATTGCATGTTTTATATGTAAGATGTGTCAAATGTTTTCAAGTCTCCTTTCCTTAGTATTCTACAATATTTAGTATTCTACATATTTCCAAGGTCCCTGATTTTCCTCCAAATGTTCACGTATTCCAGCAATAAGTGAACACTGAATTCTCAAATTCAGTGCAAACTCCTCAGATAGGTATCACTAATTTTGTAATTTTGTACACACATTGAGTTTCTGATATTTAACATTATACATTATCCTAGAAAATAACTGAAAAATTATAACCCAAATAAGCATAAAAACTACAGTTAAACTATGAACGTTGAGTAGGTCAAGGTCATGGTAATCTTAATATTCATGGACTGTTCTTTGACTTCTCTTTGACATCTTTTCCTCTGCAATAAAACCAGCAATGACAGCCTTTTAAATTCCTTTCACAGATTTTTTGTAAGATTTATAGGGCTGCCTATTATACCTCAGAGAGTGCCTATAAACTGACTTCCCAAGCCACTATTTTTGTACTATCTCATAAAAAAACCCCATCTGCTGTTTTGCATATTAATGCTAAAAGAGAATGGCAAAAATAGGAGGAAAGAAAGAAGTTAAAATTAAAAAGCAGTTAATTCAGCATTTGATAAATATGCCTATTTATTTTGAGTAAATGAATGATCTTTATCAACTGAAAATAATCAGAACTGGTAGGCTTTTTTGTTGAATTTTCTTCTGTCAACTATTCCAGGATGTTGAATTTAGATTTTAAATTTTTTTAGTATCTCCCTAAACTAGTTCTTATGAGCTGAAGAGCAAGAAACAATACAGTTTTGGAGACTACGTTGTTTAAGTTGTAAGTCATCCATGAAAAATTGTCTAGAAATTGTAGTAGTAGTACCTTGAACTCCAAGCCATGAGTTATTGATGTCTAAGAACAATGTCAGGCAAAACAGATTTATGGTTCAGCATAATAAATGTACCATTAGCACTAAAAGCAATAAGGCGCCTTTCCCCCTGTCCCCCCCGTCCCCCAACCCTCCTAAATAGCCCACAGCATGCATCATTTGTGATATTGATTCAACACAGACACAAACCTGCCTAACACAAAATCTTGAAAGACCTACAGCAATGAAAAGTTCGCAAGACTGGTCATCCCCTCTAGCAACACATGAAGATACAATCAGTACTGACTTTCAGCTAAAAAGCATAAATTCATCACTTCAATTTCATCCTGAATACAAGTAGCTTATTTTTGTCTTTCTTCAGTTGACATGGGACCTGGACCTGTCAAACAAACTACATTTAGCTGTCATTGGGTTTTAATCTCTTTTCAATTCTTTGAAATGTCTATACTTCGGGGGGGGGGGGAAGAATTCCGATTTGGTTCTTAATAGAAAACTGATACTTGTATTTTGTTTTGCCAGAAATATTAGTAATATGCTTAACAACTGCAGGGTACCAAAGGTGTGGGTGAGCTGTTAAATGCTGTCAAAAGATCTATTTGGTTCCCACCAAAGAAAATGTTCCAGCTTCTGGATTCTGTTCCTCTTTTTTCCATAATTTGGATGCTTCCAGGAAATAACACAGATTCTCTTTGGTCTCTTGCTTTTCTTCCCCAGAGGTTCCTAGTGACTGGGGCATAGTTTACAACAGAAGAGCTCACAATTGCCTAAAAAAGAAGCCTCTGTCTCTATCAGCTTTTTAGGTCTCTAGCATTTGTAGCTGTTTTCCACAGAGGACTTACTCAGCAGTAATCAAAGCTTTTCAGGCCATGTAGTCCACATCCAAACTTTGGACTTGCACACTACAAGCGCTCAAAGGCAAAAGACTGTACAGCCTTCATGCTATTGAGAGAGTTAAATGTAGACGATGCACAGGTGTCTAGGTCAGAGCATGCCCCTGTCTTCAGTTCTCCTCCACCAACCCAAAGATAAAGACTAGTAAGAACAAGAGAAGTCTTTCAGGTCAATACTTTTGACCTAAAGATGGAACCTGCATTCAGTGCTGAGGATTCAGCAAGCTATCAGTTATATTCTGCAGCTCCTAGGTTCTGAGGTTCTCCAGTTCAGTCCTTGGCTGATATAGAGTATATTATTTATGTATATAGCAAGATATATCCTTGCCAACACTTTTTACATACTTAGGTTTGCACGCACATTTCACTTACAATTTAGGTGCTCCCATCTCTAATGTTGAGCTTAGAAGCACTACCTATAAGCCTTAAAAAAGATTTGAACACTATCTCATCTAAAGAAAATTCAGTAACTCCTACAATTCCTTCTTTAAACATTTGTTTCACCTGTCAGAATAAGTTTTTATTTGGCCACTATTAATTGATCGTTCATTTAAGTAAACTCTCAACTAAAAAAAAATTAACTGGACAAAGAGACATAAAACTTATTTTTTAAAAGATTTTTTTTTTCTTCTGTTGCTCATCTTTTTGAAGCAGTTGTCTCTTTTTCATTCCCTTACGTGAGCAAGCCAACAGAATATCCTTGTAAGCCACTGTGGCTTGCTGTCAGGCAGAGTAAAAAAAAAAAAAAAAAAATTAACCATAAATTGACCAAAGCAGTGCATAAAATGCCTTGTTTTTTTAAAGATATTATCTCTTTATGCTAGTCTCTTTCGGACTGATTCCACAGTGTAAAACAATGAGATTCACAAAATTCTACTGCAGAAGTTTTCCTTTCCTCAATCATGCTAGTGAGTCATTCTTCAAGATTCAGCTATAGCTATACTATACCACTATGTTTTTAGAGGTCAATGAGGGAAAATACTTTTCTCTTCCTATTTTTTCCAGGTCATCTCAGATGAATTCAGCAAATTCTATTATTTATGGTACTCTAATGAAGCAAAATTCTTTACTTCAGCATATTTACTTCTTCAATAATTTTTCATTTTTACTGGAAGTTGTGGCAATGTGACCTTGAGAAAGACATGTCTCTACTCTTCATTCAATCACTTACAGTGCAGTATTGGGATGCCTGGAACCAGTATCTCAATTTATGTCACCTTTGAATCATTGCCTTGCAAAATGCAGATTTTGGTCTCCATGTGTCTAAAGGTGGACTTGCAAAGGAAATCAAGCAATGCAAATCTATCCATTCTCTTGCCTAAGAACAACTGGCTGAAGCCACCTGAAAGCTCCAGGTCTAAATAAAGTCATTTGGGAAAGAGACTGAGCTCTCTCTCACGGGAGATGTGAGGATTCCTGTGGTACTTAAATAGAAACATTAATAGAACTTTCTGCCTATAACTACAACTCTGTGGTCTCAAACCTTCCTTTGGGATTTTATTTTGATTCAACGGCTTCCTGGAAACAGAGGGTTTTCCACTGAACTTTCAAGATTAAGAGAGCAGGCTCAAGTAATTTATTTATTTTTCCCTTTTTAACATAGGACTTCTGCGAGGACACTAATTACATAATTGCTGCTCCCCTAGTCTTAAGCCTGAACAGGATTACTCTGATATTGCTTCCACACCCTCTGCCCCACCTTTTGTTACTCTGAGTCTGCTAGATTAGTAATGTCAGTCTAGGATTGGAACAGTATGTTACAATCTGCCATTGCTGAGAGCTAATCTTAAGCATTTTCAATAGCAATATAGAAATGAATGCTAATCCCTATTACTGTACTCAGTTTACTTTCAGATAGAGAAGTGATTTTAAGCAAAAAAAGGTAGAAAATATAAGCAGCACTTTTTCATTGAATTTCAGGCCTCACTGGCTAGAATGCTTAGTCTGAGCTTCAGTCCACTAGATTTAGCTCAGTTACCCCTCTAATAAAACCAAGATTTATTTATTTTGACTGAAATCAGGAGGAGATGAAATAATTGGGTGACAAAGGGCACAGAATGAAGAGACAGAAACGCTGCAAATGCCTCTATGGGGAAGTGATTGCTAGGTGCCAAGATGTCCTGCACTGCGGAAGAGAGGAAGGGAAAAGCCCTTGAAAAGCTTTTTCTGCTGAACTGTAGCCCCAAGCCCTACAAGCTCTTTAAAGCTAGGTTCATGAGGAAGATAGAGCTGGCTTATTCCCACTAGTCCTTCAGACTACAGGTATATTCCAAAAAATAGCTAATCCCCAGTGGCTAATTTATACTGCCTCAAAGCAATTCAGAGAAAAAAGAATAAACAGAATAGAGTTGACTAATTTATGCATCAGGGAGAAGTTCTTTCATGACCTCTAAAGGACATAATTTGATTATTATAATCTTAAAGCAGAACTGTTCCTATTAGTCATAGGAAAATGCTCTTTTGAGATGAAGGGAAAAGAGGAATTACTAAATTAACAAATTCCAAGATGGAAGTGAACACTTTAAATTTTATTTTCTCTGAATCTGAATTAAAGGCCCAGACCAGTTCTATGTCCACTGCCTTTTCTATTAGCTGTTCCAATACTTATTTACAATATACTGCATTTTACAAGATGAACTCATCTATTATCAACTGCTGGTCATTAGGTAATATTATTCCATTGTCAGACATACTGAGAAGTCCCAGTGTAATACCTTCTCCAGCAGTCATGTGTGCTTCTTAATTTTCTCATCAGCAAGTTCATAAGCTGAGTTCTTTAAGCCTGGTTTAAATCTCATTGCCAGTCCTTGAAACGCTTTTGTGGTTCTCCCACAATCTGTTAGTCAAAATTCAAAATCTTTCTTGAACAAAAGGCAGAATATCCTAAAGAAACCCGCTTCAGTGCAACACTTCCAACTCATACCACACTCATGTCCCTGCTTCTGCTCACTGCTCCCCATTCCAGTCATCACAGGATCACATCAGCCCTCTTTCCCAGACCACTCACTTTGAAGGTGGTTTTGGCTTTTAAATCTTTCACTCTTGTTTAATTTGAAAATGAACTTTCTTATTCTCTATTCTGATTTCCCAATTGTTGTACCTTGAATTTGACTATATTCAAATACAGTTTTTTAACTTAAATTTTTAAATCAGACTACCCAGCTTACCCTGAAATAACAACCTTGTTAACCTTGTTCGTTTTTCATGTCATGTGCAAACTTTACTACCAAAAACCTTATAGTATTATTTGCATAATTGAAAAAAAATACTAATTACACCAAATAAAAACCTTATTCATAGAGGGTCCTTCCTAGAAATAATACCACTCAGTTAACTCTCCCCATTACTAATATTTTCAAACCTATTAGGCTAGGTTGTAGCCCACCTAATATATTCTCTGTTACTTCCAAAAAAAGTGTTCAATGAATGCATGATACACAGTGTCTTAAAATAACCCTCAAACAACCAACTATGCTTCTACAATTGCCTTTTTAAATAGATCTATGGTCTTGTCAAGACAGGAACAATTTGACAAGATTTATCTTTGTGCTGATTTCCATAATTACTACTTTAGCCTCTAATTTTTTTGTTTCTCAAGTCCAAACTCTTTGCTATTTTACTTGGAATTGACATCCATGTAACTAATCAATAGTTCTTCAAAATGTCATTTCTAGTGTTTATAAATTTGGAGTAAGATTGGCAGTCCTCCAGTGTTCTGAATGTCACATTTTCTGAGGCTTGCTAACAATAAGGAATATTACTTTGTTCATCAAGCCTTCACTTATTAATCTCATATTTTTCAACTTTTGATAAACAGTAATAAAATGGAATCCATGCCTGATATGTCAAGAGACAGCATTCAGAGTATCAAAAATAAAATTATGTATTGTTTCTCTCATTTTCTTCTCATTCATGCTAACAATGTGTTGCTTATATTTCTTTCTTCTGCTATTCCAGTAAAATGCAATCTACCCTTAACAGTCACAAGGACTACTGTTAGTGCTGTGAATACTGAGTGTGTATTCACATTTACCTTTGGACCACAATGAAAATTGTCATAAAATACTTTGAGGCTCTCAAACTTTTTTTTAATATAATTTGAACACATATATTTATAGAGACAAACTTTTGGGGGGCACATCACTGCCTGTGCTCACTGCATGCCACCCCATTAGAAATGGTGTAACTGCCTTAAGTGAAATGTGGCAGTTTAAGATGACAATAGTAGGAAAGTATTTTCTGTACTTTTAGCAATCTTTTAATTGAGGTTTGAAATGGGAAATAAGGAGCAGCAGCAGGCCTGTGCAAGTCATAAGATGGCTAAGACATGATTCTTGATAATTTGCAGTTAAATTAATCTCTACTCTCCCAGTTGTATCTGTGTTGCTATTTTGTTAATGTTTCAATTTTTTCATTTGAAATAATTTTTTGAACAGAAGAGTTCTTTTCTAATCTGTCTAACTTTGGGAAAAATATGCAAAGATATTATTCTGGTCCTATTACAAACACTTGAAAACTAAATGGTTTAGACATTGCCACCATAAGCAGTAGACAGTGAAGTTTGTTAATGCAATGGAATTATAATTTAAGCAGTTTTTCATGCACCCCAGGAGTTGCATAAGAGCAGCAAGGGGTATTTTTTAATTTCCTTAAGTCCAACACACAACCAGAGGGTGCCACAAAAATGCCCCAAAACATGTAAAACTCCTCAGAGCAGTATAAAAGGTGGGCTTCTTTCCTAGACAGCATCACACTACAAAGCACGGTTCCACTAACGATTTAGGATGCATCAGTAATGTTTACCTTGATTCAAATGCCTATCTGCCTTGCTTTGTATACTTTATATTTAACAGGAGCGTGAAGTCTTAGAATCGCCATTTTCTTTGTCTAGGAATAGCCACTAGAATGCATTAAGCTTATGGAACATTTCCAAGATTCCTTCAGCACGCTCCTGAGAATAGTTTTCTCTTATTCCCAAATATCTTTACAGTCTATCTGCTATAAATATATAACTTTTAGAGAAAGAGGATTCACACCGCCTCTGGATGAATGGTGAATAATAGACAAATTAATACAGATTTTTGTGGTGCTGAGGATTCATCGTTTATATAGGTTGGGATTTCTTGCCTGTAGAGACAAGGAGCTCTGCATAGCTATTGTGTGCCAAGAGCTATTGATCTTAATTTTTTATTGAACATAAAAAGGAGGGAGTTGAAATAATTATAGATATATAACATGACAATTTCCCAAAGGATCTTAAGCTTGTAATAATAATAAGAAAAATAATTACCAAAGGTGGTTTAGATAATTTTCAACCAAAATCTTGCAAGCAAAGTGTAGAACAAATGTTTAAATTTGTGGAAGAAAATAGAATAATGATCTTTAAAAATAAACAAAACCTGTCGTCTAAAACATTATCTCGCCTACTGAAATACCAGTGGGGAAAACTATGTTCCCTACATAAATCAATTTTCTGAAAACCAGAATAAATAGCTGAATAAAATGCAATATATAATGTAGTAGAAAATTCTAACATTTAAAACTTAGAGTTGTATTGTTTTTGGTAAATTAAAATTCCTGAGTTTATGATCAAAAAATACCATTACATAAAACTATGTATGACATTTTCTGTATGGGTGTGGCTCAGTTTTCATCTATGTTTTGAAGGTTTTGCTATTTAACTTTTAGCTGCTTCTTGAGGCATTCCCAGTGTGTACCTGTGTGAAGTTGCCTGGTGTTACTGCTGCATTTACCTTTCTGGATTGCATTTGCAGGGTGAAGTCTGAAGCCATTATAAGCATTATTTTTATATTATTGTTTTTTCCTACAATTTGGCAGAGAAGAGCACAATAATTTTCAGTAATGAAAGTGAATGAAATATGCTTACTTGCTTACATTAACAATTATTTTAACCAGTACTGCTGGGCACCTACTATGTTTGAGAACCTGTTGTTGTTCATGTGACAGGTACTCACATCTAGATAGGTATTTATCTGTTGCTCTGCCCTTACATGTTACAGTTCAGGATTACAAAGCCTGATTTCCCTGCAGATGCTGTAGTATAGGAACACAGGAACTGAAGAAGCATTTCTATGACCTTACCTCTTGGTGTTTCCCCAACTGCCTGTACCCAAATGATTTGGAGATAAAACCCGTCTAAGCCATATCCAGAGAACACAGCATAGGAGATATGCTGGGAATGGGAACTCTTTTGATCATGAGAAATAAAAACTGATCAGAAACACAGAAATTCTGTGCAGCTTCAATAAAGGCATATGTACGTGTTTCTGTGTAGGAGAGTCTCTAGAGGAAATCATATACGCATGCTGTTTTATTTACCATAACAACCTCTTCATCTCTCAAATGTGCCTGGTATCTATATTTCTATTTTCAAGATGATTGAAGTATTATATATTCCAGTAATTTGAACATCAAAGCAAAGGAAGTTTCAGAAGTTCTTAACCTATTGTTATTCAAAATCTCAGTCAGCAAATAAAAATAATTGGGTTGATCATCATGCCCAAAGTTGTTTTCTGTAACCATTTTGATGTAAAAATATTAGTGTAATTTAAAAAACATTTTGGTGTGTTGGAATGAAGCCTGGGCTTAATTTTAAAAAGTGCCACCTTTAAAAGAACTCAAAACTCTTTTTTTTCCAGCACTCTGTAGATGTTGATTGCCTTTCAGAGCACTGTCTAAATGGTTACAACTAAAGTAAGATTCATTCCCGTCACTCTCCATTTATGGTGCCCAGATGCTATCGAGAATGCTTAATTTTAAAATTGAGTACACGGTCAAGAGATTCAAACATGGAGAATACTTTCAATTATCTGTTTCCATTGTTACATTAAAGTTGTCTTTAGTAATCAGTATCTAAGCTAGTTTTGCTTAAATTTGCTGATAAGTGTCTGAAATATCAATCCTAGGCCTGTTGTTTGCTTCTGTGGCCTATTCTAATGCACTTTCAGAGTTCTATTATCATTTTCATCAGTTGGTCACCTCCCATTAGCCACATTTTGAAAGAAGCTATACTTAGATCAGCTTCATAATTCTCCTAGCCAATCCTTAAAACAAATATGAATTTGTCAAGATCTCTTTGGCCCACACTTATTGCAAAGCATATGTTGATATTTGTGATGCTTTTAGATTATTTAGAAAAGATTATTGATACATAGACTTGAATACCTCTGTGTAAAAGGGTCTGAATGTTATACAAAGGATTGTAATGTCAATGAGGAGTATCTGGTAACCTGAACTGAAAAGTGAAATCATAGTGAGCTAAGTGACTGTGTCTGAATTTTTCTGAATTGTGCTTACCCAATTCCAGCTGAGACTGGCATCTGTAGGTCTTCCATTTGGGACTTTGATTCATGGAGGGTGATTAGGCAGCTCTGGTTTAACAGAAGGAATAAGGTATCAACAGGGAAAAGATTTAGAACAGTATACATGGAATATCTGTTTGTCTAAAACATTATCTCGAGATGCCCTAAGTTCCTATATACTGAACAGGAGGAAGTTGAACACCTCCAAACACCTACCACCCCCCACCCCCGTTTCTGCAGCCAGCACTCCCAAAGTCCTTAAAAGCTCCAGGTACTGTCTCACTGAGTTAATGGCAGTGGGACCTGTAGCCAGCCAAGCCAGGAGTCTTCCAACTCATTTGTTCTCACCTGGTACCTCAACCGCCCTCCAGTTAGGAGCCCCCAGACCGACCACATCCAATCCCCTTTTTTTTGTCTTACGGTAATCTCCTAACTCATTCGTAGACCAGCCTGCTACAAGTAAAGCATACAGTATTCAGAAACTATTGCAGAGATGCTTTGTGTTTGTCATTATTCAATCTCATTTTTCCTTCTACCTCTACCCTTTTTCAGAATATTTTTATTTGTCTCTTTTTCTGCATGCTTCAAGTCATTCACTTCCTCTTGCCTGTTTTTTCCTTCCATTTTATCCTTTCTTTTTAGTTACAAAATTCCCCCTCATCCACCCACATCTTAATATTTAGCACTTTCCTACTACTTATGAAGCCTTCCAAAAACTGGTAACTATGCCTGGGATTCTGGAATGAATGTGATGGACTAAGTATAACAATGAACATAAAAATCTCAAATGCGCCATGTACTAATTATTACCTGAGAGGAAAATATACAAATAAAATCATACACATTCTATTCATAATATACAGAGTTGTGTATATATTTTGTTTCTTCAAGAGAATGCCACCTTTGCTTAACCTATCAATTCCCCTTCCCCTTCCCTCCTCAACAAAATCATAAAACTTTCTGCCTTATGGAGAAGGGAACACAGACCAGTCAGAGGCCTTTCCAAGTAATATTATGCCTCTCCTGCTATTCAGTATGCATCAGCTCTGACTTGTCTTCCCATCCAGAGATTCATTCTTTCTCCTCCTGAGGAGATTAACATGAAATTTGATAGCTTTCAAATATGGTTTGAAACCTCAAATAAGAAATAAGAGCAGTTGGGACCAATTGTTCAGAACAGTGAAATCTGTCACAGTGCATATAGCCAAGTATGGTCTGACAGTTCTTTCACTCTGAACTGGGTAATGTGAAAAGCAGTAAAGAAACGTTACGTAACCTGCCTTGAAGCCCTTAATCTGAGTTTTAGAGAATTTGAACAAAACACAAAGAAAACTGTATTTGTTGTATAGGAAAAGAATGAGTTGGTTCTGCTTATCTTCTAAAGTAAGCTCCTCCAGGCAGGGACTGTATCTTAGTACTTTTTACAACATCAAGTGTGCTGCAAGCACTTAACAATTAATAATAAATAGTAAGTAAATGCAAAGCTTGTGAGAAGTGCCAGACTGAGATCTCTGGAGAATTCTCCTGTCTATTTATATAGAGAACAGGCAGAGCAGCAATGCAGGCTTGTTTACACTGCCCCACAAATCACTAATGCATTTCACATAGGCTGCTGAATGATCGTCAAATGGTAACTGCTTACAATCACTAAAATCCTACAGAGATTTAGACTGCTGGCTTGATATTCTAAAGATAGAAGTGGGGGTTGTATCTCATTATCAATCACCAGAATGAAGTAGCATCCTTTATTTTTAATTGGAATAACACTACTCTAGTAAATAAGTTTTGTTAGGTACACCAAAAAATATTGCAAATAGGATTAGAGGAACTGCTATTTGCCAGATGTCTGTTTATGTGCCGTAGTGAGTTAAAAGTAACCAGTTTACATTTTAGCCCTATAATTTTTTATTTTAGTTAGTGCATCTTGTCATTTTCTGAAATGCTGAGGAACATAGGCATAGTATAACTGGCAGTAGGTAAAATTCTTAGGTAACATATAATTATCCTCTTTGAATTTCCCTTTAAAAACACTGGTATGAAAATCTTTTTGAAAAAAACCTGAACGAAGTAGAAGAATGCTTCATTCAGTATTGTACTTACCAGGACAGGAGAGTCAGGAGGAACTTGACACTGTGCAGAACTAAAAAAAAATAAAATAAAAAAAATTAATCTGAAATTATTTGCCTGTGTCTACGTCATCCACAGAACAGGTTCACCTTCACATCAATTGCTTTGTAATTGGTAAAGCAGCAGCAAATCAGGCTTATCTCTATTACAGCCACCAAAATCAAACCACTGTCTTTCTCATTATCCAAACAATGGAAAAAATGGGAGTAGTAGGGCAGCATTGTGTAAATGTAACCATCTGCTTTTTCATTGAGTCCAGGACAGGGCTGGCGTTGAGGCAGGGTAAATAACATCAATCTGACTGAAACAAACTCCTGCAGACCTACTCCCACATGTCTGTGTATTCCAAGTGTAATGGGTTCAGGCACAGAATGGCACAAATGCATTTAGGTCTAACTATGTCACCAAATGTCGAGGGCACTTGGCTTGTCTAGACACTCTGGATTTTAGAAAAATACATTGCATTGCTTGCTACACCCCCACCCCATAGCTGTCACTTCTAGAGAAGAACCCCTTTTTTATAACACAGAAGTCTCTGGCTCTTAGGCTCTCTGAATCCTGCACGCCTCCCTCCCCATATGGCAGGTAGAAATGAACTCCCCTACAGTTAATTTGCTATGTTGGGTTTTAATTCTCAATAAAATAAAACTCAAAGTAACGTCTGCCTGCTTTGTTTACATGCTCATAACTTCACACTTGGCTCAATAATCATGTGGCAACCACAGTAGTGAATGACTTCACTCACTACACCAGCCATCAGTCTGCAGGTTTTTTGCTACTGTTCTTGGCTATACCAGGCACTAGTATTTCATTTGACATGTAATCAGTCCTATAATTTTGCCCTGAAAAAAAATAATCATCAAAATGCAACTAATAGGCACATGTCTATCATTCACCTTGAAATAACAAATTTACAGGCACTATTCCATTTTTATTGTGGTCCCCTTTACTCCCAAAAATATTGTGACAGTGAATAATAGCTTTTTTTTTTTTTTTAATATTCAAGTTCATTATTTGATCAGTTTACATTCCACACTTGGAACAAAACCCACAAAAGCTAAAGAGTCGCTATTAATCTCTGTTCCTACAAACATACTCAATAACACTCACAGGTTTTTTATTATTTGTTACAATAACATAGACACTCCTGAACCTATATAGTGATGAAGACATGGGTTTAGCCAGTTCATACCTTTGGACTTCATAGTGTTAATTTATGTTCATAAGCCTCTAAGGAACCAGGAGTTCTCAATACTCTTTTAAAAGACATCAGCAAAATCAATAGATTTCTGAGAACACAAACTGCAAAAGGCTGCTGTCCTAACAACACCTGCGAACTACTGCAGAGCACGCTGGCTGCCTGCTTCAGAAATTTATTCCCCTGCTTAGCAAGCATGCTGCACAATTAATCCAATTTCTCTCAATTTTAGCCCCCAAAGTCTTGGATGCTAGGTTTAGTAAATGTACCAAGTGAGTTATCTTTTCTATTTTATTAGCATTTGTGGAAAGACAGGTGAGATCTAATTTTAAAGCCTTCAGTCTAATTTTTTTGCCATACTCAGGAATCTTGGCAGAGAGTCCAAAGATGAGGGAGGATGATTCTATTCATTCATAGGGGAGTACTGCTTTCATTAAAACCTTTAAAGCTAAGAAAATATATTTTCATTCTCTTATTAGTTTAAGAGACATATGTAATAGTAGATATATGCATGAATTAGGTTAGTCAATTATTTTCAGATGCAATGGCTTAGATATTCACATCGGAAACAATGGTTATTCAAATAAGTGAATTTATGCACGTTCTTTATCAAAAGATTTATTGCTGCTAGAAGCTGAATTTCTTAAATTTAATGATTGATAAGGATTTTGAGGGAGGGAGAATTTCTCACAGTTGCTCACAAATGTGAGATAGCTCTATCAGGTTGACTTAAAAAAAATAGCCATCTGGGAATCCTTGCATTCAGCTTAGGTACAATCAGCTTTCTGATGGCATGATGCAGGTTGGTAGGCTGAAGCAGCCAAAAGTGACAAAAAGCCATGAGAGGTGGGGTGGCAAGATGCTAAAATGAAAAACACCTCATGGGACATTTTGTCTTAATATTATCATCTGTCCTGTCAGACATTAAGAAGTGGTTAAAAAAAATACAAATCCCTAATTTTGACTCTAAATACCTTAAGAACAATTTGTGTAGAAATTAAAAAATAAAAATCAACTGCATGATAATAAATGTGTACACAGCCTATTCCACAAAAAGTCATGGAGACATTTTGCTTCATAAAAAGATCACTGGAATTCAGACACTTATCTTTAATTGAATAAAAACTCCTTAAAAAAAAAAATCTCTTCTGATCCCTGGAAAACATGGCTATGGCAAAGAGAGTTATGCATGATGCACTTCCAAGTTACGCAAATCCTGAAGAGAAAATCATATTAATCCCCAGATTCTATGCATTCTTCACTAATCTTTTCTTATGCACACTCAAAATTCATGAAGAAAACCAACCTAACACTTTTTTTTTTCTTTTTTTCTTTAAATGAGTCTAAAAATTCACAGATCTTCCTGGAATAAATAACAGGGAGATGCAACCAAAGATGAAAGTCAACTTGAAAGTGAAGGTAAATTCACTGGATGGGTGACATCTTATCCCTGACCCTGAATTTTACACATACCAAAGGTATCATATCAGTTGTCTATGGTAGTTGCTTCCAGACATTTTGAGCCACAACGATGGGTTCTCCTCCTACCTCACTAGGTCACTGCCTCTGCCTTAGCCCACCCACCCTGCTGCCATCTCACTGTCCCTAAGCTAAGGTACCTTCTCATGTCAGACAAAAATAGAGTTGTATATACTACAGCTGAATAATAGATGAGATTTCTCTGCTTGGAACTGGAGCAAAGTTCTCCTCCTCTAAAACGAACGTAGCCCGTGTTGGCTTTGTCTACCTCTACACACCTCTAAACATTCAGTGTCAAAAAAGTGCTTTTGGAAACTGGAATAACCAGAATGACACATTTTAAGAGGTGGCACTATATATTATTTATGGACTGCATTGTAGTCATACTTTTGTCTAATTATTTGTGGCAAGATTCAGTATGGAGAGGTAACTCCCAAGAAAGGCTATAAGGTATCCAGGTTTAAAAATCATCTCTCAGAAGTAAGTGAAGTTGATCGGCTACGCATCTTTTATTTCTCTTACAGGTAGATGAAATGAGTGGCTGTTAAATCAGTAGCTACACATGCAGTAGTCTACTTTGGAGGTGACAAATATAGGCATTACTGTGACTAATATGCTGAAAGAACAAGAGAGCCATTTGCTGTCCAGGCAAAACTTTGAAGAAAATAACTCCTGTACTGAAAGTAAAATGACTGAAACACAATTACAAAACTTTGCAACACATATTTGAGGCTATAAAACTAGCTGCAGCAGAAGGCATGGAAAATGAAGTTATATAAGTAAAAGCTACTCCTGAGTATATTTTAACTATTGTGATTAAACTTAGAGAAGAACATAAGAGTTGCTATGATTGGACATATCTATACTGCTGACATAGCTTACAGCAATACAGTACCAGACAACAGTGGTTTTTACATAATCTTCTTAACAGAACAGAAAATTAAATAATAAACTGAAACTTGAAATATTAGGTGTCCACAGACAAGTTGTTCATTAGTCATAAAGCATGAAAGTTCCAATACAATGGTGTTGAATTTCTGAGTTTCTGTAAATATCTTCAGTTTTTGGTTGGTTGGTTGGTTTATGTTGTGGGTTGGTTTTTTCCTGTTTTTTAATGAGCATCAGTTTATAACTTAGAAATTATAGTAGAGAGAAATATTTCAGAAAAATATAACAACACACCATATTAGTTGATGTTTAATCTACAAGTCAGCAAGCATTTGCCTAGAGGCAAAGATAACATGGGGCTGGATTTTGAGCAGTATGCAGCAGTCATGCTCCTGGGAATCACAGGATCGTCAGAGGATGGTGAGGCAGGTTAACTAGTGATACCTAACTTCTGGCCTCTGCTGAGCTGTGTACTCAGTGGGAGCTCCTGCTTCACATCTTGGCAAAATCCTGCTGAGGAGCAGCCCCTCGCTGCTTTAAGAGGAAGCACCTTCTGGAGCCCACTAAGTGTTCCCTAGTGGATTGAACTGGCAACTAGATACCATTTTAAATAAAAGAATTCAAAACAAATTAATCACCATACTAATTTCAAACCAAATAGCATTTTGAGAATTTTGATGAATATTATCTTTGTTGGTATGAAAAAATTCTATTTTGGTAAAATGAATTTAATACAGAAAGTGAAGTTCAATGGAGATAAAAATGGAATTTTCATCTGTATTACAAAAGTGAAAAGCTACCAATTTTAGTTAACAAATTTCTTGTTTTTAAGAACAGACTACGTCAAGTGTATAGAGTATTGTAAACTGAACATACACAGGATGTACATTGTTGTTTTGGCATAGAATACCATGAGGCCTGAATTCTGATTTTTAATTCTCATAATATACATGCTTTCTTGTTTACTTTGTAATTTTATTTCTCTTCTAGGAGGGAAGGAAAACACCAAGACTTAATCTTTGAAGGACCACAAAGAGATATCCAATGTCACAGTTTCACAAATACCAAAATTAGTACAAAAGGCCATTGCCTGCTGCTGCCCATCTCCCTTCTGTCCACCGCAAGCATTTGTATGGCTGTATAGTGAATTGAACAGAAAAATTATCTCAGTTAAAGATAAGCTGCTTTTTGTTCTTACTGACTTTTTAGTTCTCCAATCTAGTCTGTTGTAGGGCAAGACAAATGGTTGTGCTAATCTAGAGAAAAGGGAAGGGCAGGGCTTCTTTCACTTACATTGCCAGCTTATGACAGTTAAATACGTTTGTGAAACTATGGCCAAATTGAGACCTTTTACTTGACAATTAGTAAGGATGAGACATTTTCAGAGATATCAGCTGTCAGACGTGCTACTGAAACAAAAATCACAGTGAGTCACCAGCACCAGATCTTACTCACCAAAGAGTTCTCAAGAATTTTAAAGAGAGGGAAAGAGAAAGCCACAGATATATAAAATATACCCATTTAAATGAAATGATGCTTGTATGATAACCAGCTTTATAAAAATTATGGCTGTCAGTATTACTTATACTATATTCATACTGAATCAGGAGATTCAAGATTAATGTGCTACATTTCAAGGCAGGAAACTGGAATACTGGAAAATAATTTGATGTAAGTCTGTAAGATAAGAGAATAATTTTGCATTGATAATATGCAAGGAATGACATTTTCTTCCTAAATAACTCAACTTCAGTAAAATACACTTATTTGGTAAGATTTGACCTTAACACTTCTCTGTGTTCCATTCACTGTCTAGCAGCTGCGTTAATAAATCTCTTATATAAAACCTGAACATTAAACGTATCTAACAGCACTATAACAAATTCTTTTCAAAAATACTTTGACAAGGCTTTCCCAGAATGCCTTTCTCAACTGTGTTGTGAAAGAACTGCTAAATTGACAGTGTATCCTAGCAGATTTCTCAAGCCACGTATAATATTCTTCAGTTATATTGGAATATAAATGTCCCAATGTTTTTAATTTGCTTTGAAAGGCCAGAACAATTCTGGAGGGGACAGTGCTGATAAAACCATGAGGTGGCCCAACTCCTCTCTCCTAGCTAAGGAGCAACTCAGATCAGGAAAAGGTAGTCATATGGAATGCTAACTGAAATACACTTCATTATCTGTGATAACTGATCATGACATGTCAGTGTAATTGACAGCAATAGATCTAGATTATTTTAGACAAATCTGCAATAATCCCATAATACATACAGAAACCAATCAGATGCAGCCAAAAACCCTTGATCATGCATTTTTATAAGTACAAAGCAAGCTGTGCAATTGCTCAATACCCCCCTATCCTAAAGAATCCCCTCACTGAGATAAAATTGAAAAATCTTCGTATTTTCAGTGGACTCATGATTTTATTATATTGTTTTTCTTAATGCTAAATTAAGCAGTGGATTGCCTATACTACTAGTCATAAACCAGCTAATTCAGCCTTTGACAGTCTGGAACAGAAGTAACTGCCCAGCCTCACTTTGTTCCTTTCCTTTGCCCACCTCCTTACAAACTTCCTGAACTGAGTCACTTCTCTTCCTTTCCATCTCTTCCCTTATTTCCCCCACCTCACACTCTGGTAAACAGTAAAGAGCAGAAAATTGTGATGGAGAAACCCTGCCTCATCCACAAAAGACTTTACCAGTTCTGCACTCGAGGCTTTCACCACAGCATACAGGGTGAAGGAATGACTTGTTAACCGTTGTGCTTTCACAAAGAGACATGTTGAAGGATTAAGGGAATCAGCTAAGCTTTAGTTTAGCTTGGTAACACATTTGGTAGCTTTTTGGCATTAAAGGTGCCTCAAGGTTTCTCACCACTGGCCAGAAGCCAGTGATCTCCAAGGAAGGTCTTCTAGGCTAGTATCTCAGCTGTGCTCAGAAAGACTAGAAATTTAGATGAGGCTCTGCCAGATTCTACTTTTTTTTTTTTTTAATACACTTTGTGCTGTATATTACTATATACTAGATATAGTATATCCTTTGTGCTATGCACTATATATATTAGCAAGATTTTAAAGAAGTCATTCGGTACCGTGAGAAGTTCATAGCTGAAATTGCCCTGGCATTTAACTATACTCTTGAAACTGTTAAGAAAATGCAGTCAAACCTAAAGAAACTCTCACAAGGTTATGAATAAATCACATGACTTTTGGAAAATCCTTATCACTTTCATCAGATGGGACATGTTTTATAAGGACAGAACTAACTTATCTATATGAAAAAAATAGGTACTAGCAGGAAATAAGCTGAGTATCAGTTTCTAAGTATAAACTGTTATCTGCTTCT
Source organism: Aramus guarauna (assembly GCA_013400195.1). Taxonomy (NCBI): domain Eukaryota; kingdom Metazoa; phylum Chordata; class Aves; order Gruiformes; family Aramidae; genus Aramus; species Aramus guarauna. The sequence goes on from VXBL01006261.1 coordinate 2,985,717, forward strand.
GCTTACAGTTCAACAGGATATTTTAAGATAATGCTTTTTGTCATATTTCAAAAGATTTTTAAAATCACTTCTAGTGTCTTCTATCCTCATGAGGGAGGGCTGAGTACTGTGCATCTGCTTTTCAAAGAATACATACACAACACTATATTTTTATGTGGACTACAATTACCTATAAAACCTAAAAGACTTCAACTTGTCTCTAATTTATATTTCTAAATAAGAGTGTCTTCTTTTTTCATTCTTTAACATCTATTCTAACTGCTGCTGAAGTCTATTTGCTAATGAGGTTACCTACCACCATTTGCTGGTGCTGTCCTATGTGAAATAACTGATCCAATTACTCTTCAGCTCCTCTGTTTGAACAATCTGCTGCTATAAATTGATTTCTGGTCTTCCTGCTTGAAAGGTAATTCTTTTTTCTTCCAGACTGGGAACAGAGCAGGAAAGAGCAAGAAAAGAGATGGAGACTGCATTATACTCTACTAGAGCTGCCTTAAAGTCAGAAGGGAAAAGAACCTATGCCTAGAGGAACAGGTGTAGGCTCTTAGATGTGGCATTAAAGGTGAATGTATTGATCCCTTCATATCAAATGCGTGTTACATAAATTTTGAAACTGTTAAGTTTTTTTTCAACCATTAAACATGCATCTCAAAAATTCAGGAATTCTTTATCTGTGGAGAGTAGTAGTATCAGAATTGAAGATGACTGAGAACTTGCATTAAATACTTTAATCCATTGATTGGTAAAAGCCAGGAAACTAGTCAAGAGAGTAGAATCAAGCTGCATGCATAATCTGGTATCTAGCTAATATGATGACAACACACAAATTGTCTGAGTCTTGACCATCATGGACAGCACAGAGTCAAAATCAACTGTTGGTGCAAGCTGATGTACTTTTAATATTAAAAAAATTATCAAAATTAGAATATTAGCAAAATTAGAATAATATCTAAAAGCAATAAACACCTCTTTCTGGTATGTGGCACATAAATCTATCCCCTGAAAAGTTACTGGTAAAGATTTTTAAAAGACCCATTGATAAAAAAAATTCAGATCCTGATCTAAGAAACCTTACTTTTGAAAGTGTCCCAATCATCGGTTGTTGAAAGAGTAACAGTGGCAACTGTAGATGTTAGAAAAAGCACAGTATAGCTTCTGTACACCTATTTCTTTCAGTAAGAGGCAGTTCTAAAATAATGCCTTGGAAAGATGGGTCTCACGTACTTGAAGTAATTGGTTTCATTTCTCCTCTTATATTGCCAGAGAATTGACAATAAATTAAGAAACTGCACTGAAATGTAAATTCATTTTTTTAAAAATCTTCTCCCTGCATGACTTACCTTGGGATTATAAATCTTACTGATCTTTAGCGAAATAATAATGCTAAATCCATAACCTCTTTTATATGTTTTTACATCAAAGATGAACATATGTTTACATCAAAGATGGCATATATTGCCAGTCTTTGGCAAAGCCATCTTGAGAAAAATTAACGTCCTTTCCTAAACATTGTACTGTTGAAGGCACGTCTTGTTACCATAAGGTAAAGACTAAGAGTCATTTTATTTAGACTACAGAGCTAGATGAGAAAAAGTAGAAATATTTCTCTTTTAGGAAATCTGTAACTGGAAAACAGTTAAGTCGGTATGGGTTTGATTTAAATTCTGTGGAAAGCTGTTGTAGAACACACACTGTTTTCAGTAGTTTTCAGTCTGGATCTAATGTTTACAGTGGATATACTGACAAATTAGTTTTCTTTTTTAGGTACAATCAAAAACATATGGCCACTGCTGCTGACATGGCATACTATGGACACTACTTACCTGTTCTTCCTTGAGACTTCCACAAAGATATTTCCATAAGAATAGCGAAAATGGAATCAGCCTGTAGACTAAATGTAGCTCTGAAGAATGTTTTTGGGTTTGTTTTTTTACAAAACATATACGGGGGAATACCGAGAAAAACTTTGAGGTTCAGTTCCTTTAACTTAACAGCCTAGAAATTTTTAAAAGCTAAGAAATTGCACAGGAGAGTGGGTTTTGAACAGTATCTTATTGACAAGGTTAGGAAAGCCTGCAAACTCAAACTTTCCCAGTCCTTCAGAGAGGAAAAAATATTTTACTTCATCAGGAATTTTTAACAGGAGTTCATTCACACCACTTCAGTCTGAAGCGTCATGTGAAATCTTCAGGTCATGCAAAGGAATTGATAATGGAAAAGGGAAAGAGAAGCTAGAGTGTGAGTAGGTACCAAGTATACGGACAAGTTGAGCCTGCATACCCTCCTATTATGCCTTTCCCCCTTTTCTTTTTCTTAAGAAATTTGAGATTTTTACACTCTACAATGATTAAAGAAGTTTATATAATAATTGACATGCACAAATACAGTACATACACACTAAAGTATTTTTTGATCCTAGGTTTTAGTATGAAGTTTTCTCTCTGGTCACAGAAGCAAAACAGATTCACTTGTGCCAAGACAACCATTTCTGATCATACTCTGCTGCAGATTTTTCTCACTGCCATGTTCTTTGGTACAATCTTTTAGAGTGCATCAACTTCCAATTAACTTCTGCAAAATATTTTATATTAATAACCTTTCAATTATATCTACACTGTAATTTCCTTTCCTGTCATCAGTTCCTCTATGTACCTTTTGAAATATTCTGTGTTCGAAGCTCTCCTTATATGGGGTTGAATTCAATTGTGAAATAAAGGTTTTAATCCTAAAATACAAGTAGAAAAATGGTGTTAACATTTTATTATATTTTCTCCACATCTGCTGTTGGTTACTGTCCTTTAACACAAACACTGTCACTTCCTTGTTCTTTTAATTTTCATACAAAGGTAACAAAATTCTAAAAGATTGTTGCAACATGGCAGATAAATGAAATTTCAAGTAAATGCTTTTCGAATAAATGAGAAAGCAAGAGTAGTAAAGCTGGTGAGTTCACAGTGCTCTTGAGCATCACTCCCAAAATAGTTTTGTTTCTTGGATGTACACGCAGCTCCAGATAGAGGCTATCAGGGGCCACCATTTATCTGCCCACTTACTCAACACCACATAAATCACATCCCATTCCCAATCGTATGTAGTTAGAGCATGAGCAGCAGCTTTCCATCTGTATAAATACAGTGGTATTTGCAGCAGTGCTCCATGAACCTTATACATATTTGACAGCCATCAAGAAGTTAAGACGAGAAAGGTTACAGGGATTCACAATGTCTACTATTGGAGAGAGTATTTTAACTGTTTGCCTGCCTGAGACTATGAATGTGATCATTGCTGGCATAGTCCAGTTTGCCTTATGTGGTAGATGCAGTATTTACTAAACATTATATACACATATTAATGCAAGTATTGCTGCAGAATATGGGCATAAAGCTACTGTATATTTTGGCAATCAAAAAGTACCACGTTACAGGGGTTGCTATGGTATCTGCAAGTATGGCGTTTTTATGAAGCAGTACTGCAAATAGCAATACAGCATGTAATTCTCTGACCATTTTTGAACATGAATATTACAGATACTTACTACTTTGAAAATGAAAGCAACTTATTACAACATTGTTGCAGATATACATTTTCCAAAAAACATATTGTGGGGCTTTTTTAACCAGCTATCAGATTCTACAAAGGTTATTAGCAAGACTGCTGTTAAAGAGAAAGTAACATGCTTTTAAGACAATAGAAAATCAAACTGCAGAGCATGTCTAGCTCTGCTGGTTTTGATTGTTATAAATTGTTTATGAAGTGTCATTCCTTATTCTCATCAAAAGCTTTTCTTGCAGCAGAGATCATGTGTGCTTCAGCATGCAATTTTCCCTCTCCAGAGGGACGAGAATGTGCCGCAGTTTACTTTGCTGGGCTTACACTGCAGTATGATTTTTTTTTTTTTATTTTTTTTTTTAAGGCAAGCACTAGGATATGCCTGTTTCCCTGTGCAACACCTCTCACTGATCAGCAAAGAAAAATAAAATATGCTAAGTAACACTGCATGCTGTGTCATATAGAGAAAACCTAGCTGTGCTCAGAGAATGAAATGTGTACCATCCCCCCACTGAAAACGTTGCTAATGCAGAGGTTTGTGAGCCATTAAATAGTCCCAACACTGCAGATATTTCAGATTATTTCTCCTGCTATTATAAACCTAGATAAGCCTTTCTGAATATATACTATAGAACGAGTATCGTAAGAATTTTCTACGTCAAAAAAACCCCATTGCATTTTTAATAGTACTTCACGTTATTTATGACTGTTTGCCATAAAAATGAGACAGATACTTTTGTATGTGATTGTTTTAGAAGGTTGGGGCTGTTTCATAGGTGCACCGTGGAATTAAATGAATAATAATAAAATAAATAATAATAATAAAAGTAAAACTAAAGCTATCTGTGGTATTCCCCAGTGCATCAACACCCTTCAGCCGTATTTTAGTAAGCTCAGATATGTGGTTATAGGATATAGGGCCACATGCCCTACAGAGTACAGAACCTAAACCCAAAACCTGCTGGCCCAGTCACAAAAGTACTACCAACAAAGCTATCTTTACACAACAAGCTAAATCATCAAGTTGTAGCTTCATTAGTTCACTAGAACAAAATAGGTATGAAATCTATAAATTTTCTGGAAAGCTGTAAGCTATCCTCACTGCCTATGACTCTAACTTGGATTTCTTGATTCTTTCCTTTCTGTGGCTGAAGACACCAGACACAGCACCAAGATCATCTGGCAGGTGTTTGTGCCCTCTGCTGGATGCATCACACTTCACTATTATTATACGTCCTATAATGCTAACAGCTAGGGAAGAGATGCTCTTTTACTGACTCTGATGTATTTATGGTACTCAGCAACATGTATTTCTGCTTAAAAATAATACAAACAACCCCCAGAACAGGCCTGCCTCTCTCAAAAAAAAAAAAAAAAAGGCAAATAATCAATATTCTTTCTCTTCTTCCTGCCATCTTTCCCTTTTATATTTTCACAATACAAGTGATTTTGTATGCTGGATGCAGAAGTCTTGTCCTTAGAAGTGAAATAGAGGTTTTCTAGGGAGTTGAGCAAGGCCAAGATTTAAAAATAACAGAACTTTTCCCCTTTTGTGTCTTAATATAGTTCTGTTTTGTTGTGAGTTTTTTCGATGAGTTTTTTTGTGGGGTTTTTTTGGGTGGGGCAGGTTGGTGGCACCTTCATAAAATAAAATACGCTTACATTCCTGGGTAGGTAAGAGAGAGTAAAGAAAGTTCATTTCTGAGAAAATTTTAAGAGCGCCTTTCTTATTAATTTTTCATTCTCTATAAACTAGAACAGTATGAGAGTGCAGTGCCTCCTGTTCTAGGAATTTTCCTTAATGCTTTGCATACTGATATATGACTGACCCAATACACTGAAACATCTGTCTTAAATCAACATTAAAACATGAATATATTTTATACCTGCAGGCTGAGGAAGACTGCAAGTGAACTGTGTCTTCCATAAAGGCAAATATCTTCCAGGTATACTGGAATAATTTAAAAGAAATATAAAAGCACGTAAGTTTATTAAAATATATACAGTTGAAATCTACAAATATATTACTCTTTTTGCAAAGGACGAAAAAGTTTAGAATTTGAGTCAACAAAAACAGAGAATTACTAGTTGGATTATGGTTTCAATAAAGATAACTTTAACAATTATAGAAATTTTTATAGGGTAAAATGATTTTATAGATGATGTCATATACTTCTGCACCTACCAAAGCTGTAGAAAAATTACATACACATTTCATTCTTATTCCACACAGAATTTTTAATTTAACTACATATCTATCTAGCACTGACTTAAACTAATTTTGTTCTTTAAACAGCAATTCAAGAGCATGACCAAGATTTTTTAAAGCATTTACATTATTGCTTTGTGTAATTGTTAGCAACTAAGATATTAAACCAATAACTATTCTGGATTAAAAAAAAGTTTTAATTCAAATCTGATACAGTTAATAAAAACATACATTGTCTTTCAAAGCACAGCACACTTGAGGGTTTTTTCCTGTTAGCTATATTGGCCCAAGTATACAGCTGCTACTCTTCACAACAGAAAAGAGAATGGAAAAAAATACATTAATTACTCCATGCACAGGTCCATCTGCTCACACGCTGTCCCAAATCCCACCACTTGTATGTAGCAAACTCTTGCCAGGGACCATGCCTGTTAGGCTCTGTAAAGGCATCAGTCGCCTGAAGCCAGCTGTGGGGTGGCCATTAACACCTCTAACAGGTCTTTTTCCCTTCTCTTGGCAACCATGTTTTTTTTAGGGGGAATGGGATTAGAGCGACTACTCTGTTGTTCCCTCACAGAGCTATTTCGGTGATGGATCCCAGACCACCCAACCCAGGGTGAGCAGTATCTGCTGGATCTGCTGCTCAGCGAGAATGTGGAGACAAATTCCATTGGACTTGGCCACCAGAGGACACCACTGGAGGTCTTCCTGGGAAACTCATAAAAATCTGACAGAAAACCACATAGTTGCAATGTGAGTCTTTTCTGAATTCTAGAAAAGCTTCTCTGGTCAGGACAACATAAGCATTTCATTTCATCTAGACGGTAACAAGTTGATATTGATCTAAGTCATAAAGCAACACGTGATCTACATGTCTAAAACACATTGCCTCACGGCTAAAGTGGTTCTGCCTTAATTTTACCAACCATTTGTTGCTGATCTGCATAAACTTCATAAAATAAAAACACAAAGACTAAACCAAGTACATAAAAAGGTTATTTTTTATTCTTTTGGGTTGTTAGCAATGTAGTTATTTTTGGTAAAACAACTTCCTGCATGCAGTTCATCAGTACACTATGAGCCAATAGTTTCTATAAAAGCAGGAGCCCAACTATATACTAGTTCTTTTGTAAGAAATGCAAGGTATTCCACTGTCCATTGCACACATTCACTATTCATTCTCATGAAGACAGATTTGGAATAACAGATTACATTTAAAGCACTTCTACTGCAATATGAATCAACAAGAAAAGCGAACTGTGTGAGACTAACATTGGGACAAAGCAATGGTTCTATGACTAAGATGACCCTGAAAATTGACAGACAGGATTATAATTTCAAAAGGAACCCTTCTATCTTGTTTTACACACAAAGACCTACTTAGTGATCAGAAAAAGAACTGTATTGTGGATTTCTTTTAAAATTATTCCTTATTAAAATATGTTTAATATAATTAGCAGAAACTTGCAATTACCAATTCACATTGTATCTTAAGTTTCCCAACAGTAAAGTTTCACAGATAGACAGCAATAAAAATTACTAACAACATGAAGATATGTTTAGTTTCTTATAAGTATAAAATGTTATAAAATAAAACTATCTTCAAAATAACAAGAATATATCAATAGATATACATTATAAAAGTTTTTTTCTAGCCCCACATTTTAAGCAATATATGGTCCTGTGTAGTCTGGTTATTTACTGCATATTTGTGGATTACAAAACTCAAACAAAATAAAATCTATAATAGCAGCAAACTATTGCTTACTGGTATGAGGAATGGTGGTCTCGTCAAACAGTTTTTTTTTCTTTTTACCACTCACGACTTCCCATCTTAGACTTTAACAGCTGTAGGATAATAGCAGCAAGCATGCATCAGTTAAAGCTTTGCAATTGTCTGGAGTATTACAGAATATATCATATTATCTATTGAAATGTTATAAGCTACACTTACTAGGCTACATATTTGATGCAATAAATACAGTACTTAGGTCACTGTCTCTTTGTTCAAAGAGGTACCACTGCATAAAACAATTGTTAAATAACAGAGGATATTTTACTTACATATATAGTGTCAGCCTTGGTAAAAAAAGTCATCTAAACCACAACGCAGGACAAAGCTGATTTAAGTACATCCTTTTGTCATCTCAGCTTTCTACAGAAGATTGCGTTACATACAGTGGAAAACTGACTAAAGTGCCATGGAGGGAGGGAAGAGTCAAAACCACCTCTGACATACATATTTTTTGTCTCTGCCATTACCCATTCTTCCAAAGTATAGAAATTTAAGCCTGAGTTATACATTAAGGTAGTATTTGTCCCAAAAGGTACTTTGCTATCAACTTATCCATGTAGCTTTGATTATTTTCCTAAGTTGGTTATATTCATGTGAAATAAGAAGTGTGGAAACAGACTTTGGAATGAAGTATGGACACTATTCATGAAATCATAGAGTCTACAGTTAAAAAAAGAAAAAAAAAGACTACCACTTTTTTATTTCAGTAATTCCCTGCAGGCACAATTTGGCATTGGTAGCTTTTCTGCAACATGAACTTTTTAAATCGCTCAGGAATTATATCTTGGATCCTGAGGTTCAATAATCTGGAATCTTGGCTTTCTGCTTTTAGAAGTGGCTTGAAGAGAACTATGTTCACATTATGATGCCATAATTATGTATTCCTGGCATTTGTGTTCCTCTGCAAGAGTATTTAGTTTTCTTCTCAGCACAGCAAAATTACAAATAGCAGTATGTGAATTAAAGCAAATGAGATCATGAAAATAAATTGACACACATAGAACATACGTAGGAGATTAAATGTACATAGTGGATACACTTATTCCACAAAAATATAGACTTATTAGGACTGGTAGTTTTGCACTCCATTAAGGATTCCTACAGTCTAAGTGGAAATTTTGTGTCTTCTCTCCATTAGTGCCAGTTGATAATAAAAACTATTTTTCTGGCTAGGTTATTTCCCTGTTAAAGACAGAGTTTGCTAGTGAAGGGTCATTGCCTTGGTACGAGCACTGACTGTAGCAGTGGGTAAATACGTAAAAACTTGTAATTTTGGCGTAATCCTCCAATAAGAGTGCTATTGATAAAAATGTGATCTTCTCAGGCTTGTGAGCATTCATCATGGACAACTTCTCTGTGTCTCTTACTTTTTATTTCCTTTTCTATCTTTCCCCTTGTCTTCTTTTTCTGATTTGTCATCTTCATATTTTTCTTTTTCTGGTTTTGTTACACTATCATAAGAAGGCGGAGATGCGGTGGATGCAGACATATCCATTTTATCTGGAGGTGAGTTTTCACTTAGCTTACCAATAATCATATCTTTTTTGATAAGCAGATCAACTCCATCTTTCCGATACATAAACAAAAGTTTCTTTACTGACTGTCTTAAAAGATAACGTCTATAAGCACGCTGAATGACAGTAGCAGACACTTCCTCCTGTTTTCGTTTTAATGTGGTGGTAATTGGTTCATAGGAGACTTTTGAAGGATTGGCTGCCATAAACCGATCTTCCATCTGTATTCTGAGGGCATCCATCTCCCCACTTTCCCCCAAAACACGCTTTGTGAAAGCAAACAAGATGTCAAGGCAGTGAATTCTGTCACCGCTTACCATGGGCAGATCCATTGCAATGAGTTGAATTGTGTTTGGTTTTGGTATGTTAAGAGGAGGATCCAGAGAAGCTGCAAAATCAGACAGTTTGCTATATTCTATGAATTGCGTTGCATCAGGATCATATTTTTCCCAAACCTCATAGAACATCTCAAAGTCATCCTCGCTCAAGGGTTCAGCGCTTTCTTCAGTAGCTACACTGAAGTTCTCTAGAATCACAGCAATGTACATGTTCACCACTACCAGAAACGATATGATAATGTAGCTGACAAAGAAGAAAATCCCAACGGAAGGGTTGCCGCAGTCACCTTTCACGGAGCTCCCTGGATGAGCTTTGTTTGGGTCACAGTCTGGCGGCTCACTATTAAGAATTGGGTCAAGCAAACCATTCCAGCCAGCAGATGTGGTAATTTGAAATAGGCAGATCATGCTGTTGCCAAATGTTTCAAAGTTGAACATGTCATCAATCCCAACTTCCCTCTTAACATAGGCAAAGTTGGACATGCCAAATATCGCATAGATGAACATGACCAGGAACAGCAGCAGCCCAATGTTGAACAAAGCAGGAAGAGACATCATCAAAGCAAAAAGCAGAGTGCGGATCCCCTTAGCGCCTTTAATGAGACGCAGAATTCGACCGATTCTGGCAAGTCGTACAACTCTGAACAAAGTGGGGGACACAAAGTACTTTTCAATCACCTTAGCTAGAAACATACCTGTGAAACATAAAATTAAGATTAAAAGGGTAACATTTTATGACAGATTACATTTTTCACAATAAATTATGAATAAAGAACAATTCTACCCATGGAATTAGTGGAAATTATAATTGGAGATAAATTTTATCTCCTATGGGTAATTTTAGCTTTTTCCCCAGCACTCTTAGAAAAAAAAAAAAGTATTAACATTACTATAGAATTATTAAGTTACTAAAGTATGCTTTTCATTTCCTAAATAATAAGAAATTAAAATTATTTCCTCTAATCTACAAAATTTGACAGAGATTATGCATTTAATACGTATCTTACTATATGTCATTTTGAATATAAGAATTTCTTACCTACTATTGAAAGAATAACAACCACAAAGTCAAAAATATTCCAGCCAATAGTGAAGTAATAATAACGAAGTGAGAACAGTTTGAAGACACATTCTCCAGTGAAAAGGACAACAAAGACCAAGTTAATCCAGTATAAAATATTTTGCATCAGTTCACTCTGGTCATCTGTTTCTATCATCATGGTGACCATGTTAAAACAGATGAGAACCATAATGGTGATGTCAAATGCTTGCTTTGTTACTATATCAAATACCAGACCTTGCAATTTGTTCTGAGGGGAGAAAAAAGAAAAAGTGATAGTGCCTTGTACGTAATCCTTTTCCTCTCTCTCATTTTCTTCTTCCTCCCTCAAAATATACAACCAAGCAAAAGGCTGAAAAAAAATAAATCTAAGTACTGTCCAATAACTTCTTTATTTGCCAGCTCTAAGCTTTCCCCTCAAAACCCAACAGATTTCTTCAGATTCTTTGATTCTCTACTTCCTCAGACATAACAAATATTAAAGTTCCTGCAGAACTGAAATATGTACATGTTTCTACCTTTAATTAGGCCTAACTCTAAATTTTAGAGTTAAAGGAAAAAATTTTTGATAGTTAATGTATTGCTACAATTTCTTCCCAAATCTAGAAGATAGAAGAATAGCATGCATTCTTACCGCTGGTCTAGGTATAGGTTTCTGTGGTTTCTTGGATCCCAATTTCTTCATTGCATTGTAGTATTTCTTTTGTTCTTCTGTCATAAAAATGTCTTGACCTCCAAGGTAAAATAATAAAAATAGAACTGATCACAGCTAAGCCTTTAAATCCATTGTTTCACAGCATTGCAGAACATGGTTTTTATGAACCATGTATTAATTCTTATACATTGTTGCCAAAACATAATAATTATATCAAAGATTTTTGAAATATCTGACAAGTCTTGATGGAAAAATAAAACAAATTAAGGAATGGAGAAAAGCCCCAGAATTTCCATCTATTTGCTATTTAAAAAAATACATACCTGATTCTTCAATTAAATACATACAAAACATCCTTGTAAAAATATACATTCCATAGATACTTATAAATTTAACATTACAAACTCCACACTGTAAATCAATCAACCAGAAATTAAAAAAGCTTCAAATGTTGCAAGATTCACTGAGATCTGATATGCCTTCAGGGAAATCATATGAGGAAAAGAAATTACTGATGTTACTTTTCAGGATGTGCATTTTATCATTTGAGTACGGGTATCTCAGTTCTGATGGGTTTTTTGCCACAATAATACTTCTACAGTGTATATGAGTCTTGATCATCCCCCTATATTGTACAGAGATCATCAGAAGCATGGGTTTACTCTGGGGTTTCTTACCTGAGTAAGAGGACAGTAGTCTGAGTAAAAGGGTATCTAGACTGGTATGTATAATACACATACGGAAACACTTGTCAGAAGTACAATTTATGTTGACAAGTAACTTTTTTTCTTTCACACTTTGTTTTTAAGTACATTCCAGGTATGGGTGATGACAAAGAAGTGGCATTTGGAAACAAATTTCAGTCTTACAGGTGATTCTGTGACTTTGTCACACTGACTTTGTCAAATGCAGTCAGTCTTACTGAGAAAGCAATGATGAATCTGTATAAAGATGTGTTTGAGTCAGCTGTGGCTACATATAGATATGAAGGTTTAGAAGTCTAAAGAGATCTTGTTTACCATGCCCTCCTCATAAGGCAAATATTCAAATAAAATCAGTTCTTAGAGAGTAAGGGTTTTGGATGAGAAACAAAAAATTAATTTGCTCCTATGGTTGAAACGTCAGGAGACTGTACCCATTGGGAAATAATAATTGAAAAAAAAAAAGCTATAAAGGAACTGGCATTGAAGTGGGGATTTCTTCTGAAGCCTCACTGATGAAATGGCTATCAAGAGTGAACAAGTCATCATTGTCTCAGTGTGCTGTCCATAGGGAGAATAGCAGTCTCAAGATGATATACATGTTATATGCCTTTGAGGACTGTAACGGTTAGGAATTTTACAGCTAGTGGAACATTTTTTTCTCCATGGTTAACGACTGTAATAAAAGTAGAATGCACATCGGGACCAAAGAAATGCACACAGTTTAATTACAGAGGGATAGTATATATCAACATGAGCTCCTTCCCATTCATATCCCAACAACATTGCCCAAAATGGAGAGATGTCAGTGATATGAAGGCAGAACAAAGACAAGAAAAATACTGCTGGGTAGCCACACACTATGTCATCTACGTATTTCTATGCGCATGGGTGCATCTATAAATTTGAAAGACAGGTGACTAATGTTTGCTGATTTGCTATGTGAAGCTGAAGAATAGCATGTAGATAGAATTTTCCCCCGCTTAATTGTTGTGCTTTGTGGTATCTGCAGTATTTGACTCCGTGACAGTTAGAACAGCTACAAATGTACCACACTGCCAGAAAAAGCCCTTTAGCAGGAATCCTTCTCTGCCTTCTGAGTCATAATGACTACAGTAGACAGTGTCTGCCAAGTGAAGTTAATAGAATTTATAATCACCTCATTACTGTGTAAGGTCACCTTGTTACATACAGACTGCCAAAAATGCCAATAGCATGTATATAACCTTAGTCATCTTCCCCAAGGACAAGAAACTGAACCACCTTTCTCTTAAGTACTGGAAGCCCCTGAAGCTTATTTGGAAGGAGGTGCAAACATCTTGGAGGATGAAGATGTCATCAGCTTTGGGACCACAAAATCTTCCTTTCTATTATGTCTGCAGATAAGACTCAAAGGATCTGAAGAAGCAACATATGAAGCTGCATACTCCAGTCTCAAGTGGAAAGATTACTGGAAGTTCCCACTGCAGTGAGGCTAGCACTATCTTTTTTCAGTACAAACAATGACACTCGACAAACCATCAAGAATCACAAATGAAGAAATTATGTTCTGCCTTGCTATTACTTAGCTCACTTTAAAGAAAAAAAATACTGGTATTGCAGTATGATTCTGCTCCAAATGTGTACAGAAAAATAAGACTATTGTAGACCTTACACAGTGTTTATAGTTTAAATAGTAAGTAGAATTTAATTTGCCATCATAGTCTACGTTGTAATCTATTTAAATGCTCCTGGAGTTCTTGACACAATCCTGCGTTCATTTGAATAACAGAAACAATTTCAGTTGAAGAAAAACTATACATTTGCAAATGTCGACAATTTTCTTTCTCTTGCAAATTCACTAACTCATGAGACAGTTTCCCAACCCTCTCTAACCTTACAATACAGAGCAGTAGTTCCAGCATTAAGTTCGTCTGTATTAGTCTCTTTGTAATTGAGAAAGCCTTCATAGTATTGCTATATGTTATCTGTTTATCAATTTTGATATTTTTGCATATTCTCTTCTTCCCTGTCACCTATTTACTTGAATTAAGTCATCTGCATTTTCACATAGCTTTGTCACAGCACTGTAAGGGTAAGCAAAAAACAATACATAACTTTCTGATGTACAACATATCATTGGGTTGTACAGGGACGTGGAGAACACTCAGACACTTGGTATAAGTTTAAATTACTTCAAATGCCTTAAAAAGCAAAGACTATTATTTCATTATTTTGAATAGAATAAAAGGAAATCTTAATAGCTGATTTTTTTTCTTTCTATTACTATAAGAAATTTCAGACACTCATTTACCCTTGTATACATTTGCTGAATGCTTAATAACAATGAAGTATTGTGAAAATGATACATGATACTTATCTTTTTTTTTTGTTGGTTGAAGTTATCTATGATGACACCAATGAATAAGTTTAGGGTGAAAAACGATCCAAAGATGATAAAGGCAACAAAGTAAATATACATGTACAGGTTGTCCTCATACTTGGGCTGTTTCCCTGTCTACGTAACATAGAAAAACAGCAATAGATCACAAACAAAACCATCAACAGTTAAGACAAATTAGAGAATACCAAGCAGAAACAGAAGCCACATCCATAAGGACAGCAACTCCTCGACAAGGGGGGGAAACCATCTTTTTTGGAGCATACCCTACAGTTGCCTGATGTTTGAACGTGAAAATCTATTTAATACAGGTGTCTGTAATTGCACACAGAGACCTGCCATTCCTCCCCTTTCTGTCTGCCAGTTCCTCTCTAATGACATTTGATGTTTTGCGTAATTCCTACTAAATTTGCCAGAATGTGCAAATCTCAAAAGCAATTCAGTTCCTATCGATTTTATGCAAATCAGGAGCTGGATAGAGGAGAGATGCAAACAAATACCACCATTAACAGGAAAAACAGGCAAAATTCAGCCATTTTATTTTTTGAGATCGCCAGAGTCTGCAGCTCTGCATTAGCTATTACAAGTGATGTCACTTGATTTGGGTTATTTTGGAGACACAGGAAAAACTTGTTTCCTAATACGTATGATCTCAGTAACAAAAATTAATAGGAAACCAGATTTCATTAGTTTTGTTATTTATAGATGACTTATTAAATTAGTAATACTTTATGTAGATCTAGTGCTATAATTTTTTTACCTATTAAAAGTATATGCACTTAACTATAGTGCATAGATTTATATAAAAAAAAAATCAAGGTTTTACATTTTTATTCTTTATCTTTTACTTTATTTCAACTGTCATTCAAGAAGCATTACATCAATCTTATATGTTTTTCACTGAGTAAATTTTATATTGCACTCACTTCTCTAGAATCAACTGCAGCATACATGATCTCCATCCATCCTTTAAACGTTGCCTAAAAACAAAGTTTGTTAATATTTTCTATCAAAGCTCCAATTTTGTAAACATTCTAAATAAAACACTGTCTTCTGCAATGTATTTGCACCCACAAAAATCAAAAGGAGTACTAAAAGTTTGATAAGACACAAGTTAAGTATTCACAGGAAGAAATTTACTGTGGAATATTTCTCTCTAATACTTAAAACACTGAATAAATTCTAATATTCATGCAAATTCACATAAACTCTATGTCAGATGAGTTGCAATCAGTATCTGAGCATAACAGAAAGACTAAATTTCTGACTACTGAAAAACTGGAGGACGACTCTAAAAATCAGCAACCATGGGTTGGCATTTTTCAGGCAGAAAATGTGAATAGTCCTAGAAGAAACTGCTAAAGATAAGTGGTCCCAAGTAATCTTAAGAAAATAAGAGAATCATAGAATGGTTTGGCTTGGAAGGGACCTTTAGAGATTATCTAGTCCAACCCCTCTGCCATGGGCAGGTACATCTTTCACAACATCACATACTTCCAATGATAGTGCATCCACAACTTCTCTGGGCAACCTGTTTCAGTGTCTCATCACCTTATCATTAAAAAAAAATAAAGTTCTTCCTTACATCCAATCTAAATCTACCCTCCTTCAGTTTTAAACTGTTGCCCCTTGTCCTGTCACCACAGGTCTTAGGAAAAATTTTCTCTCAGTCCTTCTTATAAGCCCCCTTTATATCTTGAAAGGCCACAATAAGGTCCCCCTTGAGCCTTTTCTTTTCCAGGCTGAACAACTCCCAACTCTCAGCCTTTCTTCATAGGAGAGGTGTTCTAGCCCTCTGATCTTTTTCTTAGTCCTCTGGACCTGCTCTAAGAGGTCCATGTCTGTCTTGTACTGGTGGGGTCTCATGAGCGTGGAATGGATGGGGAGAATCACCTCCCTTGATCAGCTGGCCACACTTGTTATGCAGTCCAGGATATGATTGACTTTCTGGGCTGCAAGCACCTACTACCAGCTCATGTCCAATTTTTTGTCCATCTGTATCCCCAAGTCCTTCTATGCAGGGCTGCTCTCAACCTATTCATCCTCCAGTCTGTACTGATACTGGGGATTGCCCTTACCCAGGTGCAGGACTTTGTACATGGCCTTGTTGAACTTCATGAGGTTCATGTGGGCCCATTCCTCAACCCTGCCAAGGTCCCTCAGGATGGCATCCCATCCCTCTAAGCGTATCAACTGCACTACTCAGCTTGTGTCATCTGAAAACTGCTGAGGATGAACAGAATCTCACTAACTATGTAACTGATGAAGCTACTAAATAGTATTGGTTCCCGTGCAGACCCTTGAGAGGCATCACTTGTTACTGGTTTCCGCTTGGACATTAAGCCGCTCATTATAAGTCTTCGGACACAGCCATTCAGCCAATTCCTACTGGGCCTTCCATCAAATCTACTCCTGTGAGCTATCATATTAAGTAAACATACCATTCCTACCTTGTTTTTAGAGGAAACATTACATAGCTGAACCATTCTATGCAAGATGTAACAAGAGCTAAAAGCACTGCTGTCCTCTACACTGGTAATCTATGCAAATGCTCAGTGCTATTTAGCAATAGCTTCTGTTACTCCCTGGAGCAATCAGATGGTAGCCTGCTAGCACAATACTAATTACTACCAGTTAGAGATTTTTAAAGACAGAGTAATTACCAACTTCTTATGAGCACAAATATTTTCCCAGAAGCAGTTTGTCAAGTGAACTCGATTAGGAATATATGTTTCTGTCCTATTGGCTCCAATTTACAGATGCTGCCTCTAAAAAAGGCTTCTGCTTAGAAATCTAGCACTAGTAAATTCTGCAACTGCTCACCTAGAGTTTAAAAACAAGCTAAAAACCTATCATCTCCAAAAAACCTACTTGACAAGAATAGACAATGAATGGAGTGGGACTAGTAAGAATAATAAAAAGGGAAAGAAGAGAAAGGAAACAGTGAATTTAAAAATTTTTCGAAATCAATAGTTAGTTCTCTTCTTGTTTGAATATCAGATGAGCCCTAGAATGTATGTATTTGACTATCACGGTAAAAATCTAAGTCAACGTGCCTCAACAGATCAAGCAAATAAAAGAAAATTAAACCTAGCAGTACTTTTTTTTTTTTTT
>VXBL01006261.1:3003069-3064766 GCA_013400195.1 Aramus guarauna
TTTTTTTTTTTTAACCTATATATCTGTGGAACTTGCAAAAGAGCTACCAGTTGGGTCCAAAGGAACTTTATATCCATCTGGTAGATATTAGATATTCCTCCTCTTCCAAAATGGCCATAGAATATAGAATGTATCAGATTTTTACCATTATCAATATTAATTACCTTTACAGAACACAATTAGAAAAATCAAATCCCATATCCATTAATATATTGTAAAATAACACTAAAAATTATGGAATTAAATGTTACTGCTACAAAACTTTAAGCTGGAAAATTAATTTATCAAAATTTATATACTTACTACTTGAAGCAGAGAAAGATAACCAGCTCCAACATTATCAAAGTTTACTTTCACATTTTTCCACCGAACATTCGGAGAAGTCTTCATAAGATTTTCACACATAGTTACATTATCAACTTTCTTTAGTGAGATTTCCTCACCAGTTGTGGTGTTAACACAGTGATAGAACTTGCCAGCAAACAAATTTACTCCCATGATGCTGAAAATTAGCCAGAATGTAAGACAAACCAGAAGTACATTCATAATGGATGGGATTGCTCCAGTAAGAGCGTTCACAACCACCTAGTAAATAAACACAGAAAACCAAACTTTTTGAAAACAGTATGTAGAGCAGTAAAAATATTTTTTTTCAACTGTAGCAAAAGATTAAATGTAAAACATTAAAATACACTGATGTAATGCCAATAGGAAAGGACTAACACATGTAATAAAATCAAACATATACTGTTGGCCTTGAAAACACACATGCAGTTTAGCATTCCTCTATGATTTTATAATTAGGCATATTTTTACAGATTTGTTTTACAGACTATTTCTTTTTTCTTACCCTCATGCCTTCAAAGCGTGACAAAGCTCTTAGAGGTCTCAAAGCTCTTAATGTTCGGAGGGATTTAATTGCACTGAGTTCTGAGAAACCAAGGGCATGAGCTACTAAGCTAACCAACGAGACCTAGAGGAAACAAACAAAATTTATTTTTTTTTTCATAGCCTCACAATACAAATTTAATGCCTAGAGGAAGAAAACTTTGATATGGCTATTAGAAAAAACCTCATAAGGACTCTAAGCTTCTAGCAAGAATAAAAAAAGAACAAAAAAAAAAGAAAAATTAATAGAAATTTGTCGGTAAATTTCAGAACAGTTACAAAGAGAGACCTTAATCTCTCGAATATTCATCACAGACAGAGTGCTAGTTAAAAAAAAATGTACCTGTGCAAAATGAAGAATATCTTGGATAAAAAGATTTGAATACAAGCTCATCTTCTCAACAAACTCAGTCAAAGCCTGAAATGTATTGAAAACCTATCCCCATTCTACCTGACATATTACAATACTAAACAGTGATCTACTACAGATGCATTATTATAGTTATGATAAAATGTGAGCCAGCAGCTTTTGGTTCCATTAATTTGCACTTAGAATAATTCACATAATAGCAGATATATGAATAACTAGTAATTCATATTGCCTACAGATGATGACAGACTTGGAAGTGGTATATACTCAGTCATACAGTACTCTGACATACGTGATTCCTTACTGTATGACAGGCACAAAGAAATACCACTGTCAAGGCAGCTACTCAAAAACAATGTACTCAAATGCATAGAAGAGTAGACAGCACTTTCCTGGGAAGTGTAGTTAGGACAGAGTTAACAATTTAATTTTGAGCTATGGCTTGTTGTGTCTTCACACTACTGCAATTTGGGTATTTAAAAATCATAGTATCAAGTACCAGAAGAAAATCTATGTTTGCCTCTGTTTGTCAAAGAGCACCGTTTCCAGTGTTTGAAGTTCAAAACTGAAGTTAAAAATTCTAAGTTCAAGAACGATCAAGAAGCTGGCAGATATGTTTTCAAGTTATCTGCCTTAGAGTACTGAAATGGGTTAAACAGTGGCACATTGTAAAATACAGAGACAACGAAGAGAAACTGCCTAATCTTTTGTGTCTTTTAAACATAGTATGCAATCTTTTAATAAAATCAGGGGTGATTTAAAAAAAAAATCAATACATGGTTGTTTTTTTTTTTGTAAATCACACAAACTAGATAAATCCAAATTAACTCAGGGAACTCAACATCTGTGCAATATATAAAATACAAGGCAGTGATCACTACAATGCCTTATCATGGATGACTATACACCTGTATTTATGAAATAACCCATATAAAACTTCAGATAATTCAGCTGCTAAAGTAATCATAAATCAGGCCATGTAGTTCAAGATGAAGCAAATTTAATTAAAAAAAAGGAAAAAAGAAAACTAGGAGAAGATCCAGAAAAAGAACACATTTGCTGAGTGGAAAGACCTTCGTCTATGCCACCAATCTGATTTGCCATACAAACTCAACTATAATACTCAGTTTCAGAAGACTGTTTTTAAATTCAAATGTTAGACAAGCACTTAGCATAAAAAGCTTTAATCCATATGAATCCTTCAAGACCTTAAGATCATTACTCCTTACTTTTATAATCCTAGAAGAGACACAGAGAAAGTGTTTCGAGTATTCCTGTCAGATAACCATATTTTCTTAGATAATGCAGTTGTTATATCTGCATTTCAAGGAATCCTCATCCTGTAAGATTAGCTCATCTTTACTTAATGATGCCATAATTTTATTTTTCTTTGGAAGTTAAAATACAATTTAACATATTGCTTTTTTCTGCTTTCCTTTTTTGGAGGGGAGAGAGGAGAAGAAGGATAGTTCATCTCAACTCATGGTGCTGATGACAATTAAAGCTTAATTCTTCTGGTACCACCTGTGGATGTACGTGCATGCAAGCATTTTTTTTTTTTATTTTTATAATTTTTATTTATTTTTTTAAATAAATAATTTCCTCCTCTTCCTTAAGTATGATCAGGGTTTGGACAACTCCTAATACCAGCTCTGAACTTTATTCCATATGTAAAAGTGCTAACTCTAACATTTCTGTGATGTAAAACTAGAAAATAATATTATAAACTTTCACCAACACAGTAAATTCAAAAGGTGTACTGTAACAAAAATGGTAAATGTAAAAACCACACTTTAATGACATATGTCAGACAGAATCCATCTGCCACTTCATTTCAACTTTCTGTTCTTGTAGATACCAAACAGCATTTTCAAAAAAGCACATTGTTAATGTAAGGTGAAAACAACTTATTTTGGATTTGTTAAACTGTTTGTTTTGGACAATTAGTGTGCCTTGAGATTTATTTCCTCTTTTAACATCATTATGCTTGTGGAAGAAACAGTCTAATCCATAAGAATTTTTGAAACCTTTAGGACAGCTGGATTAACAGCTCAAAAGCTGATTGTCCTGCTGTTTTCTGGTGAGAGTCAATGATTTCTGTCTCACAGTTTTCCACTCCAGATGGCTGTCTCCTGTTGCATTTACACATGAGGAAGCCTTATGACGATTTCCTTCCTCTAAGGGTAATTCAAGAAAGCTGTCAAATGCTACATGATCCCATGCTTGTTCTTTTTCATTATGTCCTTTGAACTTGCACGTGGAAAGCTGAGCAAAACCAACATTTATATGTGTTTTGGGGCTAATTATGCTTTTCTGGAAATACTGTGAGCATCACAATGGGTAAGAATTTGTGTTTGTACGCTGTAAGTTCTTTCCCAAATAGGGGACAGCTGGAGAGTTTAGACTGATAATGAGGCACTAGAACAGGTTGCCCAGAGAAGCTGTAGATGCCCCCTCCCTGGAAGTGTTCAAGGCCAGGCTGAATGGGGCTTTGGGCAACCTGGTCTAGTGTCCCACCCCATGGCAGGGGGGTTGGAACTAGGTGATCTTTAAGATCCCTTCCAAACCAAACCATTCTAGGATTCTATGATCCTATGAAATGCAAATTTAATTATCACAAGGTTCTGGAAACATACTATCTTGGAATCATAACAGGAAATGAGACTTGCCCCCACCCCTCCTCTTTTGCGGTCGTGTTGATTTCCTGATACCATTCTCAACTGCATTTCTTTACCAGTGATTCATTAAGCTCAGGATTAGCTGTCCTACTCCAACCCCATGGGCTCACTTAAATTTCCTTTTCCTTTCTGTGTCTGCTTCCTCCTTGTTCTCTGTCACCAAATCCAGAAGACTGAAGTCCAATTAGCTGATAGTCCTCACTCACTGCTTGGGACCCAGCGCAGTAAAACACAGACAGAACACATGGAGTCAATGATAGTAAATATAAAGGTAGATTTAGTTACTGACTGAGTAATTACAATAGAATCTGGTATGTCATTTACTGTTATTTTAAATCCAATTTATATTCTTCACTGTATACCTGTGTCAGATCAGAGTTACATAAAAGGGCCTGCCTAAACAACGAAAGTAAGCTACTTAGAAAGTATAGTACCTACATCAACAATCAGGAAGTCCAGCCAGCACCAAGCATTAGTGAAGTAAGTCTGAAAACCATAGGCCACCCATTTTAGCACCATTTCCAGAATAAAGATGTAAGTGAAGATTTTATCAGCATATTCCAGTATGATTTTTATAGTCTTGCGCTGTTCAATATATATATCTTCAAAAGCCTGTGAAAAATGGGTTGCATGTCAGTCAGATATTCATAGGTCTTTGTAAACTACAAATTAAGCCAAAAGAACCAAATTAAAACTGGCAGAGTAAAATCACTTTCAACTTCAGATGTTTCACCTTGGAACGCCAGCATGAGCAGATTACAATTGCATTCTTTCTAAGTTTTAGATTTTATCATTGCCTGACAATGGAATTACAATATAATGAAATTGCCAAGAAGGTTTTTAGAAATTTCACTAACAGTCAACTCAGAATTACAATTTATCACCCTGAAAAGCCCAGTCAGGCTCAATCAGAATATTAGATATTAGATATAAATATCAGAAATTATAATAAATTCAACCAACAAAATTCTCCCGATTATAATAAATTCAACTAACAAAAGGGAATAATGAGCTACAGTGGCCAAATATTATGTTGCTGCTGATCTTTGCTGAATTCCAATATTGAGTGTTGGTGGCAAGGTTTTGGTAGCAGGAGGCTGCAGGGGTTGTCACTGTGAGAAGAGGCAAGGGGCTGCCCTGTGCCAGCTCCACAACGGACCCACCACAGGAAGCAGCTAAGCCTGTCAGTGAAGTTGGTGGTGCCTCTGGGAAAACATTTAAGAAAGGGCAAAACACTGCGTGATAGTATGATGACTGAACAAAAAAAGTGAGAGAAACTACCCTGTGAACACCAAGGTCAGAGAAGAAGGAAGAGATATGGTGCTTGAGGTGCCAGAACAAAGATAATGGCAGTGTATAACAAATCCTATGTCAGTCAACAACCAAAAAGAACCCAACACTTAGTAGCTGTGTGAAGGACTAAATGTCACTAAGGACAGAATAAAGGAATTCAAGAATTCCGATATAACTGTCTAGAAATACTGAAACTAAAACTAAAGCAACAAAATTAACTGAGAACATGATTAATTCTGTATCTGTACTGCTTCTGGGGACAATTCTAATTTAAAATACAATATTTGTTCCAGTTATTGCATACAATTAATTTTGGATTATTTTTATAGTTTCTTAACCAAGATTTTTATAATCCTTTTCATAAGCCCCCTCACACACACATATCATCTTGTATTCATCAAAAATTCATCTGCAGAATGTTATTTGACAGTAGAATTTTAATGACTTATTTTATAGGCACTACCTAAAATATTCTGGGAATTTAGTTCAAAGTTGTCTTTCAAAACAGCTTTGTATTTCGCTCTTAATGAACATAGATATATTACAATACTATCTTTGATAAAACATTTTTATAAGTAGTTTCTATGGGTGTATGCTCTACTTACCAGAGCACCACTGCTGAGAAGAATCATGAAGACAATGAATGTTTCAAACCAGTTGTGTTCCACTATCTTGTAGCAGGTTTTTCGAAGATTCCACCAGATTCTTCCTTTTGTGCTTTCCATACTGCCTTTACAGCATTTAAACTTACGTATACAGCCTGATAATACAAAAAAGTTGTTACATGGTAGAATTTTCATTATCCTGAAAAAGCAAAATCACTCTTAACTAGCTCCTGTTTCATGAGGTAGTCAGGGCTTCAGATTACCAGATGCTACTTAAAGCATCCTTACATTCTCAATTTGATAGTTTGGTTGTAGGAAAACTTGCATGTAAGCTTTTTTTCTATTACCCTAATACTACATCAAGCTTCGAATCAAAAGAATCATCTAACTGAGCTAATTTTAATTTATAAACACATTTTTTAAAATTATTTTTCATTTCTATACAGATAATCAGAGAACATATGAGAATTGTCCAGGAGTAGAAACAAAGAGCATAAACACACAGGAACTTTCACAGGAACTAGTTTGAGAGTACAGCAGCTTCTTTTATAAGCATTTTTGTCTCTCCACTAAGGTTCAAATAAATCACACAGATGTAAACACCCTTGATTTTATTATACTGAGGAATGACCTCTCCTTCAAGGGCTGACTAAAGATACCTATTTCATGACCTAAGCAACTGATTGAAATGGAAATAGTGAGAGCTTTTCCAGGTGGTACAGAATTGTGGCAATCATCCACACAATTCTGCCTCACTTGGAGAGCTCCCTACCTTATCATGGGGCCTCAAGGCAGAGTTTTCAATGAACCTCACTATCTACCTGGCTAATAGTAGTCTCCTTATTTCTTTCAAAATGATTAATCACATAGAAACACAACCAAGTTTAAACAACGAATTTAATGGGTCCCCAAGGCAGTATTCAAGTTTTCCTGTAAGCGTCATTAAGTTCATATGTTACAAGTAAGTTATGTTATATTTCATCAGCTCAGCCAAAACAGCTACCACTGTGAAGAGCACTATTTACCTTACCTTCAACTACTCAAAATGCCTACATTATGGAAAAATTAATCTTATGCCCAAGGATTGATAGACATCACATAATATATATTACAATTCTTCCTTATCCTTAATGTGAAATTATTTGAGAAGTGTACTTTTTTTTAATCAAGAGCTTGATATATTCAATATAGCCCCGCATTCCTAAAGATTATTATTTTTTTTTTTTTAAAGATGAATGAGTATTTCAAAGGACAAGAGTTCTAGCCTAAGTCAAAGGTGTCTTCATAACAGTAAATCAAAAAGCATGGATAGGATAGGAGAATTAATCCTGGAATATATGTTGTTTTGAATTATTTTAATCATGACTTAAAAGGAAAGTAAAATCTGTCATATCACAAAAATGGAAAATACATTCTTATACAGTAAATTTCAGTAGTCTACACTAAAGGATATAGCTATACAGAACTAAAATAAATGCAAACTTCTAAGGACGCGCAAGTATGCTGTTAAGACTTCTTTACTTGAATAAAAACTTAGGATCTCATTCACCTGTTGCATCCCACATTATATTTATGCACCCCTTCCTCCCCATAATGATGTAATGTCAAGATAATAAGTCTATTGTTTGAATCAAACTTTTGAGGATCTGAATCATCCACTGGATTACTTTCCAGCACTATGAAGGTACCGTGGGTAATCACATGAATCTGGTTTAAATTTCTTAGTGAAGTGAACCTGGTGTAGGGTACCCAGCAGGATTACTGAGAATCAGTTTATAGAATTATGCCTAGAGTTTATTCAAAAATATTATAGGTTATCACATACATGTATATTTAACTTTACATCACATAAATAGCTCCATGGACTTCAGTACAACTATCTACAACAGGTAAAATTAATCGTAAGACTTGACAAACTAGGATCCAAACTGCTGTAGCAAATAGCATCTTTGAACTGCCAATGCTTGTTGCAAAGAACCAAAATAAAAACATACCTTCTGTAAAGCATGCCTGTAGCTCAGATGCTTTTTCTGGTTCAGTTTCAGCTTTTTCTTCTCCAAAGAGAGCTAAATTAACTGTACTTCCTTCAGATGAGCTGGAAAAATTTAGCTTCTGAAAATAAAATTTGCTAAGTTATACTTTATTAATATTTACATTTTTAGAACTGCAATTAACTTTAAGCATGCAACACTGTGTGCAAGTAATAACAGTATTTGTCACCAGAAATACACACAAACATCCACACAGAGCAGTCAATGCTGTTGAAATGTGCATAAATTATCCACTTTCTACCTAGAGATTGCAAGGCATATCATGTAATCTTTAATGGAATTTCAGAATTTCCGGTCTAAATATAGTACAGTGTTATGATTCATCAAAGTTAATGACTAAGTAGATTTTCCGATACATATTCTATTTATTTTGTTTTCTACTATTATTTTCTTACTATACTTTCTCTTGCTGCATTTTCAACCAATAACAGTTATACTGCATGTTTTGAGATGATGTCTGTTGGTAGCTACTTTCATTACAGCATTCTCCTCAACCTGAAGACAGTAAATCCTGACAGTAAAAAACTTTAAATTATGAAATGTCAGGGTAAAGTGTCCAAGGGAGAAAATGTAGCAGATTTCAATTCAGTGCTAATCCCTTCCAGCCCATATCACAATTTATAGTATGATTTGGTTACCTTTGACCACAGATAATTTAGATATTTTTCATTTTAAGATCTATATGGGAAAATGCTGAAGTAAAATCAGGATTAATATGAAACCTTGTTTCAGATGTGAATTTGAACACTACCCTCAACATATTCACAAAACAAATTACATCTGCCCTATCTTAACCCATAATTATCACTATCATATGAACATCTTTTATGTTTTTTCATATATATTGTAAGTTTCAAAAAGAAAAAAGTATGATAAATACATTTCAACTGGCATTAATTTGCATTCCTTTTTGCCAATGCACATATGTATTACATTGTGCATTCTGAAACTACCCATTACTCTGGTACACATACCTGTACAGTTGACACCCAGAAAGGAATGAATTTTTTTGTTTTGTTTTAATAATTAAAACTACATTAAGTGACATTAGTATGAAAAAAATACTAATAAAAGAATAAACCATAATTTAATTTCTATTCTGTAATCTGCATGTATATTGCAAAAATCCATAGTATGGAAATTTTAAAAGAAAGTCCGGTATCCTGTACACTTAATCTGAGTATGAGTACCAAACTAAGTCAAAGTAGTTTTGGTCACAGCATTCTCTGACATTTTACAATATTATCAAGAAGTGTATAACATCAAGTAATGAATTCACACAACTAATGTCTGTAGGGAATGATGTAAGCACACTTTGTAAAACAGCTTCAGTTTTGTAGAATTAACATAATTTTAATTAATTTAGCCAGACTTTATGATTAAGACATTTAAGATATAAAAGTAGACCAGTTACAGGCACTATCCAATCACGCTATATTTACATCTCAATTGCAAAATATGAAAGGACAAAATTATTTTGAGTATTAAACAAATGGGAGTTTTTTTTTGCTATTTTTGTGAAAAAAGCTAGAGATAATTTCATGAGAAAAAGTAGCCCAGTGCTCTGCATTAACTTTTTTCCAAAATTACTCAGTAATATACTTTGCTGCTACTTTAGAAACTGCTTATCTGGAATAGAATCTCCAAATTACTTATATTTAAAGTAAACACCTCTTTTCATTCTAGTAGCCTTGATTTTAAAATATCAATATTCACAGCAAACAACTTTTCCTACCTCTAATTCTACTGAACTTAAGGATAGCACTATATACCTCCATCATTTCATTAATACGCTGCTTTCATCATTCCATGACATAGCATATATATTGCAAAATGCTGCAGCAGTGGTGGGTAAAGTGAAATAATGAATTGAATTATTAATCAAAGTGCTAATTTTAAAAATTTGTAATTTTTAAGAGTAAGGAAGCTTGGCATCAAATTGCTAATAAAAGTTAAAAACAACATGAAGTACCCGTGGGTCATTTGAACTGTAAGCTACTCAGTACACTTAGTTTGAGCAGATGACATGAATTCAACTGAAAGAATACATATTTTAATGAATTATCAAGATTAGAAGATGAACCACCATGAATGGCAAAAAAACTGAAAAGAATCAATGTGTTTAGAACATGAAGTTATATATCTCACTTAATACGACAGAAGAATTAGAGATTAGAAAATTTATTTTTAGTTAAGAAAGGCAATTTTATTGACTCTAGAAATCAAATTAGAAGCTCAATGAACTATTTTGATATAAAGGACAGGCAGCCTGGTTCCCTCTTTCTAAGGACAGTGTAGGATATATCCCTGTGCTTGAAGAGTTACAAAATTAATTAAACATTGGTTCTCTTTCATGTGGAGTGCTCACGTTTTTCACTAAAATGAGGGTATCAAACAAACAAACCAACCAACCCATACGGTAAAAAGCAATATGCATAGAAGTTTCCTGTTCCAAATAAAAAAATCAGTTAGTTTCTTTGCTGTGTACAAAGTTCACAGAGATCTAACTGATTGTGTGAATCCCTCCTGGAACAGAACTTTTAGGAAAAACAGAAATGTTCATCCTTCACCTTCCAGGGCTGCTGTTTAAAGTTTACTAAACTAAGGTAAGAAGGCCTCATTCTGTATACACTAAGCAATGGACTAAATGGGTCAACTTGTAATCAAAAGCTGATTAGCATCCTTGATGTTTGCAAATCAGCAGCGAAAACATTTTTGTTAGATTCAACTCCCTCAATATAATACCTTTTTCTTTTTCACTGTTAGCAGTGAAAAGCTAGTCAGATTTTGAATACATTAATTTTTTTCAATACAAATATCTACTGTACTGTTAATAAGGTCAGAATTTGGAGGTCATAATCTTTCTTTTTTCCTGAAGGAGTCAAAGTATGATGGCACGAATATTTGCAAGAATAGTGTTACTACTACAAATTGTCCCACTGAAGCCACTTAGGATTGCTTGAGGTAATTAGTAAGGAGTCAATCTTTAGTGGGCATCATCTTGAATGTAATAAATGAAAGTGTACACAAAATTGCAGATAATGACTTTAAAGAAAACTCTGTAATAAGAGCTAATAATAAGTAGGCTCCTGATTATTCACATAGTGCAACCTACTGTGCATTCAACTTGTAAGTCATTCACATTTTGATATTCATATAGTAAATGAAAGTCTGATATGTTTCCCAGCCTCCAAAGCAAAGAGCAAATGTACCAGCAATACAGCTCTTTATATGAGGAATAAAAGGGAAACATTGTCTTGTGTAATTTAGAAAAACCCAAAACAAACCCACAGGAAGACTGTGCTGCATATTCTCATCTCGTCATTTACTAAGGATCTCTCTCTCTTTTTTCTTTTTTAATTTAAGTAGATTGAGTCCCTTTTTTGCTGGAGAAGGAGGTAAAGAACTGCAGTAAAACATGAAAGATGATTGTTGATAACAGTACTTTGGAGAGTATGTTCAGGAACCTCTTAGAAAAGAGGATCCAAAAATAATACTACGTAGAAATGCAACAGAAAACCTTAGCACACCTGTAGGACTTATATTCCATTATACATATATTCCATTATACTTATATTCCATTAATTTAAAATTTTCCTGATTAATCACATCTATTTTCAGCGGGAAATACTTCTTCAATAAAAACAATCTAATTTTCCCATCTAGTCTCAACTATTACTTAAACAACGAAAAGGACACAAAGCACAATTTTTGTAATCATCATATTTACTACATCAACTTTATCACTGAGTAGGGTACTCTTCAGTGTAAGCACAGTTAGTAAAGTCACTTTTATTGGGATATTTTTATTTATCTTTTTCTGAAAGAATAAAAGTATGTTTATAAATAAGACTGGCAAATTATTTACCTTTTAAAGAAACCAAAAGTATTGTCCTTACAAAATACTTAGGTTTTTTCAACAAACTAAAGCCAAACCTACCTTTCCTAATCTATGCAGCTTAGAAACAAACAAATAAACAACGAAAAAAAACCAAACAAAAAAAGGCATGCATAAGTATTAAAAAACAAACAAACACCAAAACCCACAACAAACCCAGCATCACCTTATTAGGCAAGGAAGGTTACAGTAAGGCAATGTGACATCCAAATAGAAAAGATTCAAGTATTTTTCCGTCAAATGATTACAAGCCCCTGGTTTACTATTTGTTGTTCTACACCTGCCAATACTCATAACAGCAGAGGCCTGAAGCAGGAGCAGTGTGACATAAGCAATATCCATTAAATCAGAATCATCCCTCCATACTTGGCACTAGTAGGATGGAATACTACCACACTCTACTCCCCCCTCCTTAAGTGCCTTTTCTGAAATTGTTTTGAAAAATCCTTAGAAAGATATTTTACCATTCTATTTTTCCGAATAGCTCACAGGCCTCTCAGCACAAAAGTGAGACTTGAAATATTTCCAATATATAATACAGCACAAAGGAATACATGAAAGATAACGCAGGATTCCACAACAAAACCAAGCGAACAAAATTTGTATTTGGAAAAGGAATACCTCAATGACCCCTAAATGGCAAGGAGCAGAACTGCCCAACTATTCAGAAGAGATCATGAGGAGTAAGAAACACATAGCTTGGTACAATTAAGGTTTGGTTTACAGTTCTGGAGTTCCTGAGTTTAGAGCGTTAGGGAGGGTACTAGTTCCTATTTTGTCTTTTTAACAATTGTCTTAATTTTAGCCTTATCCCAGATTTTCCTAATTTTTATATTTCTTGCTTGATTGAACTTCCTTATTTATATTGTTTTAAAACACCCAGATTTATTTAGACATCTACATAGAATCCTACAGAGACTTTTTTGTTCGAAATTGTTTTATGTCTGTCTAAAAATAAAGCAACTGGATTAAGTTCACAAAGAAACAATTATTGATGATGAAGAGAAAAACTGATCTAAATGATTCCAGTCTTACAGACATACACAAACTTCATGAGTAGAATATAACTACATCCATATTGAAAAGGATTATGCATAGGTATAAAGAGAGGTATGTTTGATTGTGCCCAGGAATGTATCTTTCATTCTACATGTTAGCTTCTCTTCTATGAGAAAACTGGAATGTAAATTATAAAAACATTGTGAACAAACATGAAACAATTTATATCAAAAGATATAAACATTTTAGCATACAAGTAATTGTATACATGTAATATTACAACGACATTGGTCAAATGAACATGATTAGAAAATGTTCACAATTACATGACAGCTAAAAACATGGTTCAACAGATGAGCAGAAAAAGTGAAGATTACCTTTCCATTTTCATAAAATCATAGGCTATTAACCTCTTTTAAAATTGAACAGTCTTGATGCTTAATAGGTCAGTTAATAATAAAAACCTACAAAGCATGCAGGTTATGCCACAGAAGTAGTGCAGAAAATACCAAAGATGTAACAAGGAGAGAGGAACATGTTGGGGTTGCCCTCAATCATGCTGTGGCACGAGTCATGGGGACTCAGCTTACAGAGCAGCTGTGCATGTTTCCACTACATTGCAATGGATGGGGAAAAATATATTGTAGCTGTGTAGCATGCAGGTCAATCAATCTCAGAAGTGATCATATACATATGATTTGTATAGGTAACCTGTGTAAACGTGCTGACACGTTGCTCTGCCTGGTTAAAAAGCACCAGATCTGCATTCTTGACTGATCCAGCTTGATTTCACTCCTGTGAGAAGTGAGAATGGTACGCAATGAAGTTAAAACATGGTACCCTTTAGGCTGTTTGAGTTCTGGAAAGAGCAGAAGTATGGATTCCTACTTATTTCAAAATATGTTTTCAAGGTATGTCACACATTTGCAGAACACAACATTTATAGCTATTTATCAGAGATTTAAGCATATCCAAAGACATACTGAAAGAGGTAAAATTAGCAGAATATCTGAAGCTCAGAGATGCATATTAGACTTGGGCCTGAACACAAAACCCAAACCAAATGCAAACAAATCCCCCAAAAGCCCTCCACACCCAAAAAGAACCAAACCAGAAAGACAGATACACCCATACTGCATATCTTACAGCTTTAAGCATCCTCTAAATGGTAGTAACCTTTAAAGTAACAGAAACATATTCTTTCCTGCATTTCATTTTAAAGTTTATTCCTGGTCTTCACTGGATGCTAAATATGTACCTAGGATACACTTACAGAAAGAAACTGCAGGCAAAACAAATCAATCATACCAGGTCAAACATGGAAACTTCTGGGTAAGCAATTTTTCCCAGCATCGTTAGCTTTTTTAACTGCGTGACTTAAAAAAAGAGAAATGTTTCAAATAGTTTAAGGTGTATTAGGATTGTAACAGATACATAGCAAAGCAAAAACAAAACTTCGTGCCTAGCAATAAACCTGTAATTTCCTCAAATACCTCACATCCATATTTTATTAGTCTTCTGGTATAACTCTAATCTCACCAATGACTTCTCAAAGGCTCATCAAATAATGTAGGTGTTTAACAACTCCAATGTAAACGGCTCCTATTTAAAGGGAAAGTCTGAAAGAAAGCTGAAATAATCTACAAAATGGAAGACAATTTCATTACTATGAACGAGTGAACATGAATTTTTTTTTTGTTATTAATTTACATATCTCCTATGGTTGTCTTTCAACTATGCCAATCCTTAGCCACTTTTCCAAATTTGAGTGGGTTAGAATTAATACTAGATAATATTATCTTATAAACAGCTAATGCTGATTGATCTTGAATAACAGTGGTGAGAAAACCCAGATTTTGTATCCCAATTCTTAGATGTAAAATAGTGAAGAACTAGGTGTCTTCAATTGCTGGATAATTTCCAGGTAAGAGTTAGATTTAACACAGTTATCAGAGAAAGACTAAATTATCTGGATTCATCAGATATTGCTTTCACAAAACCAAGTCTTATTAAAACACACTAAGGCAGCAAGTACTCTTTATTCACATTAATAATATGTAAAAGATGTAGCAGCTCCTCAGCAGACATTATCGCTTACTTACAAAGCACAGCTAATACTTTAAAACAAGTTACGAATATTGTTTATTTTGCTTTTAAGAGGTCTCTTAGTAATCTAAGATCTTCTCAACTGCAAGGTCAACATAATACACGGAGTAATAGAACCGCCAAAAAGTAGATGGTACAAATCAAGAGTCAGGAAATGAGCTGCTGAAATAACAAATAACACTATTGAACACTGCATTCTACAATAAAACACACACCTAAAGAGTCACCTTATTACACCTTTCAAATTTAAGTTTAATTTAACTATACTTTGCTAGAACAAACTTATTTTCTAGAATTTGGAAAGAATATGGGCAAATTCATTGCCGGTTCAAAACAAAACAACCAAAAACCTCAGAAGTCCACAACCAATCAAATTAAAAAAAAACCCAAAACCCAGAGAAAACAAAACAATCCAGACAAAGCAATCCAAGCTGGAGTATGGTTTTCAGCACAAACAGGGACACTCCATTAATGTCCTTGTGTCTTCAGGTGCCAGCGGAGTTGATACCAGACACAGTCTCCACTGGAGTCACAGCACAGGAATCTGAATTTTCAGTGTCTCTCAGGATCCTGATGAAATCCATGATTTTCCTTCCCCCCTCAGTCTGCAGCTGCTGCCAAATGACTACTTTCCTAAAGCTGACCCAGTTTAAGGTCAGGCAGTTGTCCTTGAAGTGATTGGTTCAAAATTCCCACAAACAAGCAAGAAGTTAGTATCTTTTCATTCAGTAATTCTATTTTTTCATGATAATTTTTTACTTGATACATTAACCTTATAACACTGACACTGTTCCCTTGGCTTTCCCCCATCATTTTAACTTCAGACCTCAAAAACCGTTGTTACTGCTTTCATTAGCTTGAGTTAGCACCTCTGTTAGATTATCCAATACAAATAATGCTGATTTCTGTAGAATTCAGTGCGCTTTAAAAATCAGATGCAAAGACTATTAATATTCTTTAATCTGCTATTAAAAAACATTAGATGAGATAGTAATACTTTGATCCTTATTTCATGGAAATATTATGATCATGTACAAAAAAACAAGTCTTGTCTCTGTTTAATTCCGTACATTTATACTAGTTTGTCTATCCGACTAAAAATTTGGAAAACCTTGTTTTTCAAAACCCTTTTATAAATGAGTTTGTATACATTTATACAATTCTGCCTGGATTTCCTATTCTGTTTAGTTCCATGTTCCCACTTCAGTTTATTCACTCAGTACAACCCAACAATCTCAAATCATCATTGCTTTCTATTTCTAAGCGGAAAGAGTGGTACTATGAAAGAATATAATTGGTATAATTCATACAAAATATAAAATATTTAAATTTTACCTCCTTGCTTTCCTCCAAATCTGAGTCACTGCTAAACTCTTCCGTATTTAGATGTTCAAAATCAGATTCTCCAACAGCTATTGGTACTGTAACAGTAAGGCTTGGGTTGTTTATGAATGATGTAAAATCACTGCCACCTACAACGGTGGCCATTCCATTCTCGGTTTTGTGGTAATTCGCATCTATCCTTATTTCAGCGATGGTACAGTTGGAAATGCAATGGTCTCTCTCACCATTCAACTGATCTGTTGCTGTTTGGTTTACAATAGGTTGTTTTCCCCAACAAGACTTTTGGACACATTCACCTGCTTTTTTCTTCACATAATCTATTCCTTTCTGAATTCTTGCAACAGCAATCTGTAAGTTGTTCATTTCATTATCATCCTCTGTAGGAGAAAGGCTGTCTGAACTAAATGAACTCAGCAGTAAGGCCAGAAAAAGGTTCAATACCTAAAAAAAAAAAGAAGAAAAGAAAAAAAAAGAAAGAAAAAAAATGAAGAGGCGAAATAAAACGAAGTATTTGAATCTGTTTTTTCTGCAGAACTGCTGCCTTCCAATTCAAGCTTCCTTAACCCATTTGTGTAAAAAGCTGGCTGTGCAGCAAAAGCAGGGCTCAAAGGGAGAGAGAAGAAAAAAAAAAAAAAACAAACCACAAAACAATCTGGCTATGTGTGATTGGAAGTGATGTCTTGGGGAGAAAAGGCCCTGCTAGGTCCTCTTCTGCAAAATGTAAACTCCCATCCTGGGAGCATAACACTTGAGGTGCCTTTACTGCTCTCTCTCTCTAGGTAATCAGGAGCAGTCCACAAAAACCTGAACGCACAATGCCTCTCTCTCTCACCCATATCCTCTGAATTGCAATTCAGATCCCTGAGGAGGCCCGTCCTCCAAGCTGAGGATTCTACACAGGATCAGAAATCTAACAAATAGAAAACTCTATTTCAGAACCCATACTTGTAACAAATTCAAAATAATTTAAAAAATATTTAAATAACTCATTTAATAGTGCTTTAAAACTTTGTTACTGTTTCTGTTACCATTCTTTCTCTAAATTAATTCCCAAATTATTCTGGCTACATACCACTAGGTTTCCAATCACCATGACCATCATGAAGACAGTAAGGCACATGGGCTGGCCAGCAACCTCCATGCAGTCCCACATCGTTTCTATCCATTCTCCACACAACACTCGAAACACAATCAGGAAAGAGTGGAAAAAGTCATGCATGTGCCAGCGTGGAAGTTCACAGTCACTAGAAATCTTGCAGACACACTCCTTGTAGCTTTTCCCAAACAGCTGCATCCCAACCACAGCAAAAATGAAGACAATGATGGCCAGCACCAGGGTCAGATTTCCCAAAGCTCCCACTGAGTTGCCAATAATTTTTATCAGCATATTTAGAGTTGGCCATGATTTTGCCAATTTGAAAACTCGCAACTGAAAAACAAAAATACAGAGACATTATTTGCAGTAGTTACAAAATCTCTATAGAAATGAACAACAGATTATCAACTAGTCACTCTTAAGAATAACAAAAAGAAGAAACTTCAACATGATTCCAACAACTATAACTTACACAGAAATAGGAGTTTCATAAAATTCACATTCTTAAAGCTTAATAAATTTTAGACTTTGCTCCTTTTTTGTGTAGCATATCTGTACTCTTTTCTACATGAAAGAAACAGCTTACTGGTTGAATTTGTTTGACTAGTGACCTCTGAACATGACATACATCTCAACCACTATGTACAGAAACGAATTTAAAAAAATAACAATAAAAGCTCAACAGGATTCTACTGAAGGAAAATAAAGGATTCCGAAATCCTTCAAGAATGGGGTCTGTCCAAAAGAATGTTGCCTCCAACAAATTTAAAAAGGATCAGACCAACCCACAGTCTGGAAATAAAAGCCAAACATTTCAGCTATGAAGGGGAAAAAGTATAATTCATTCTTTCTTACCTATAAACCATCCAAAATAAAAAAAGGTATTAAATATTTTTTATTTTCAGGTAAAAGCAAAATGGAAATGCAAAATGGAACGAGACAACAGGGAAAGAACATCTCATAGCTTATTTCTCATTTTTAGAATAAAAAATATTTTCCTAATAAAATAAAGCATTCCTTTTTTGCTAAAGGGAAAAGAAAAAGTCAATCTTTTTTAAATTAAAAACCCATAAATTTATAATTGTTACATTTTAAAAGAATGCTTCTAGTCTTCTTGCAATTTCCAGATATGGAAGTAGACAAAAGACTACAAATGTTTTATTTATTTAAATGTTTCAACATGCACTAAATAAATTGTGCACATCACTGTGCTTTACCCATCCATGTTAAAACAATTATAATGAAATTACAGCTCTTTCTCTTGAAAAAACTTAGTTGCTTCTGAACTATGGTGCACACTATTCAGTGATAACATAAATCATTTTGTGAAACATGCCTACAGAGATGTCCTGTGACACTTAGCAAAAAATATACATAATACTACTAGAAAGTGTCTTATTTACATGAGTACAATTAAAATACAAATATAATGCATTAATTAATTTACAATAATTATACTATTATCACTAATTTATTTACCAATCTGAATGATCGGAGAACAGATAATCCATCCACATTTGACAGAAAAAGCTCCACCACACTGAGGGTAACTATAAAACTATCAAAAATATTCCAGCCAACTTGGAAATAATAAAAAGGATGCATGGCAATTATCTTGAGAACCATTTCTGCTGCAAAAATTCCAGTAAAAACCTGAAGGGAGAATGGTTATTGTTACTTTATAAATGAATATGAATAAGTTGAACCAGCAGACAAAGAACAACTTAAGAAGTAACAACCCTCTTACAGGAGGACATCAGGAAGGAAAACTATCACAAGCTGAACCTCACAGAGAAGCTAAGTGGCAACCCTCTGCAATAGCTATTGATCTTCACCTTTTCATCTTCCCTGTCTTTCTCTTCAAACACATCCTGAATGTAGTTTAAACAGCAACATGACATGAGCATCTTCCACATATAATGATGTCTGACTCCAGGTTAAGTTGAAAACATTGAATTACATTTGTATTGACTAGAAATATCAGCATATGATTTAAATGTTGACACATTAACAACTCTAGACTTAAACTTAAATATGTTCCCAACATGTACTAGAATTTAATATATTCTAATAACCAAATTGTTTAACTATTTTACTACATCATAATCACCAGAATTACCACTTACAATAAGTATAGGTTAAGAAGTATAGCAGGTAATTTTATCTGTAATATTGGCATTACAAAACAAACCACCCCAAACCCAACCTACAGACTGCGCCCGCTAGGGAACAAAACCCAACAGTGTCAACAGACACTCTTGGA
The DNA here is from genome assembly GCA_013400195.1 of Aramus guarauna. Classification (NCBI taxonomy): domain Eukaryota; kingdom Metazoa; phylum Chordata; class Aves; order Gruiformes; family Aramidae; genus Aramus; species Aramus guarauna. The sequence continues at coordinate 3,022,661 of VXBL01006261.1, forward strand.
ATAAGTCACACATTCTTTGCCTTCCAAATTGTTATAGACCTACTAATGCAACATTCTTTGTGGGAATACAAAAGTAACACCAAAAAAAATTTAACAGTGCAAAATAATAATCCAAAATACCATCCAACTCTTTCTGTGTTATCAATGATATTTACAGTAGAAAGGATCTCATTTAGCTCCTACACTTTTTGTAATACAAAACAAAGACAAGTCAGATTTCGTTTGCTTTCATCTCGTTCAAACTCTCATTGAAAACTATTTGCAGAAATTTTAATATAGAAATCAAACTCTTATATACAACAAATATCAAATGGTATTTTTAGACTATTTTTAGTACGATTAAACATTTAATCTTTATTTTATGGGATGAAATAAAAATAATAGAAGTGATTCTGTTTCAAAGAGAAACCAGGTTCCAACTGTATAAAATTATATAGTTTGATGGACTTACCTGATTTCCTATTTTAAGTACATTATTGAAATCCTCAGTCATTGGATAATGTTCCATGGCCATAAACAGTGTATTTAAAATTATACAAACAGTGATAGCCAGATCAACAAGTGGATCCATTACAATAAATTCAACTACATTCTTTACTTTTAACCAGGGCTCCCAACAATTCCAAATTAAGAAAGTGTGGGCAAATTTATACCAGCAAGGTGGACATTTTTGTCTGGATTCTTCAAGTTCTGGCAGGGGGGGAAAAAAAAATAAGTGTATAGTGAACAAGTTTTGGAGAAAGTGAAGATAAATTTTTGTTTATTGCTTTTTCAGTTTTAATCTTTATCCTTGGAACCATTAAGGATGTTTGGAGGAACCCCTCAGATTTCCAGGAACTTAGCTTATTGTTGCTGACTGAAAAGGTTTTATAAAACTAGAAGAAACACCTCAAAAGTTTTGACCTAAAATTGAAAAAGTAGCCTATTTTTAATATCATACAATCTTATTTTTAAAAAAAAACCAAACCCCAAACTACTTATGCATGCATTTAGGGATGGTTTTCTCAGTAAAACTTCTAAATTCACAGTCCTCTCAAATGTCTAATTATTTCTTTTTGGGAAAAATAAGATTAATTTCACCATGAACAGGTTTTCAAAGAAATATTTGAGCTTTTTCAAGTATTTCACTGTTCCAAGTAATCCTACTACAAGTTTCCTTCTCCTTATTAACTAAGGGCTGGACTTCTATAACATTTTTATAGTATACTTAGTGGAAAATTTATTACAAGGCATTTCTTCCAATAACTGTATTGCTAAACATGAATAACTAGTATAAAACACATACACATTATTTATTTTAATTAGCATGTGTTTCTTAGATTAGCCTGCTTATCAGATTCCTTCATTTCTTTTTTCATTATGTACATGCACTTTCTATTCAGTTCTATTATTCAGTTTATGTATTTGTAATGGCTACATACTTTTTGTCTTCTGTATTTGCACTGTGATATAACACCTTCAAGCAAGTCTAAGACTAAGTCAAGAAAGTTCTCGCACCTGCAATTATACCATACCTTCCATTGTATTTGTGATAATGCCAGCTATACTCATGGCTCTCTGCCTTAAATTGGGATCCTCCAGCAACTCCATTGGTATTTGATATGAACTTGTACGCCTCTTTTTTATTTCTATTTCTGTAGTAGTACTCTATTAAAAAAAGAAAAAAAAAGGAAAAAGAAAAAAGAAAAAAGAAAAAAGAGGGGCATAAATCAAATTCAGCTTTAGAAATACTGCAAAACAAGTATCAGACTCTTCAGTTTCAATGAATTCATAATATATAAAGCTTTGTACTGAAGTGCTGTTACATCAGGTTTTTCTTCCATTATACATATAACATAAGCCTAGTATTTCTTTTTTAAATGGCTACTGTCATGTTATACTTCTGAATACTGCTAATAGAAAACCCTAAAAAAAAAGATGTTGATATTTAGTTCCCAGATTACCATTGGATTATGGTTAACTATTATTAACTCCACATTAGACTCAAAGAAATTTTGTAGGAGGTCATAGCCAAGGAAACAAACCAAAACTGTTGCAGCACTGGAATTGGAAAAATTCCCAGTTCCCAGTCCCATGCCTTCTTTACTGATATTTCAGTTCTGAACTATTTCAGTCACAAGATCCTAGAATAAGTCACTTATAAGAAGTAAGTGTTCTGCAATAAAAATTATTCTCTAAAAGTAATTTTTATAGATCAGTCTTGATCTCTATACTCATTCAAAACTAATTTAAAGGGTATCTTTTACACTGAATAGCTATAATCTCTGATTTATTTTATGAATTTCAATTGAAACAGAAGTCTGACTTAAAAAATATTCATTTTTAGGTCAGTTAGGTATTTTATTTGAAAAAATGAAAGCTGTATTATAGTTACATCATTGATCACATTTCAATTATAAAGAAGTTTTTCCTTCAGTAAATTAAATAAATGCACGAAAATGAAAGTACGGAAGATTACAACTGTAAGGAATCCGACTGATGTACTTTCAGAAGCTGTGACTCATGTAAAAATTTTTGTTTTACTAAAAGAAAGTTTTTAGGCAAAAACATGCAATGGATCCCTCTGATCCATTCCTAAAGCAGACTGAGGAAAAAAAGAAAAATTGACCAGAGGAGAAATGGATGAATTTGCATGTACTTTTTTTTTTTTTTTTTTAAATTATCCCCTGATCCTAGGCAGTGAGAAACTCAGATCATCTCTGAGACTCAGGAAAAAAAAAGCTTTCAGAGCTTCTAAAATGTCAACATAATCTTAAAGGCTATGCTACATTTGCACAACACCCAATATACGGACAGGGGAAAAAAGTATAAGCAGCAGATTACTGATAGAGAACAGAAATACACTTAAAGGAAGGCTAAAACCATAAAGAAAGAAAAAAAAAAAATCAAAACAACCTAACATGCAGAATGTTTAGAAAGCTGAGCACCCTACTCTGGGTTCTAAAACAGATTGAGCAATGGAACATTACTAATTTGATTCTCTATACAGATGCATGCATATCCTTGCTCTGCAGGTATATAAAAACATGCTACTTCACTCTCTTTCATTTTCATGCTTCAGCCTCTCACTTTTGAGTGAACGACTATAAACCCATTTCATTACAGTAAGATATGCAAAAGCACTCACAACCTCTCAACCGTTTTCAAAGCCTTTCATTCCATCAAAAGATTGTCAGTGCAATAATGAAAGGTCATGAAACCTGGAGTAATTTAAAACTTTCTTACATTGTCATCAGTAGCTGGTTTATCTATTATCACCTCTGGCAGAAGCTGTCCAGTAGGAGACAAAAGACCTGATGGTCCATCCACTAAGGAAACCACTCCATTGCAATCCACAGTGCTGTGCATCTTTCCATTCACTGGAAACACTGTCAGCCTTCTTGATGGCCTACTGGTCTGACTAATGTTACTACTGCGCCGTTCACCATGTCTGCGTGGCAAAAAGAGAGACCCTCTTCTGCTTCCATTATCCTCAAACGTGCTGTGCTCATCATCAGCAAAGTCATTTTCAGATCCTATCTCTCTTCCGTATTCTCTAAAACTGAAAAGACTTGTTCTGCTACTACGTCTGGGAGAAAACAAGGAGCCACGAACACTAAGTAAAGACTGCAAAGGAAACAAACAAAATGACCAGCTGAAGACTTTAAATGTAAAAAATGCAAGTCTATGTATTAAAAAAAAATAATAATTTATATTCCCTGGGAATCTTTAACTTTTAATACAGTGCCTTAGGTAGATTTCAGACACATGCACTAGAGATGACAGTCATCTGAATGGGTAAATTTACAGTACACTTAATTATTCAAGAGAAAAAAAAGTGACATGCATAAGGCCATAGTAATTTCCATCTCTGTATTAAACAGACAAAAATCAAGACTTCTAGAAATTCTAATGATCCATGTAGATCATGAATTATGTTAAAAGATATCAATACCTTTAGTGTTCTACATTGATACATTATACTTAACTTTTCTTTTTATGAATTAAAAAGGGATTTCTATTTGAAATTAACTAGGAAAATGCAATGCGGCTGTGCATGTTAAGACCCATCAGATCCTAAACAATAAAATGAGAGAGATCAAAACACTTGTTTAGATATGCTCCAGAAAATAGTATCAACAGTAGCAGGTCAGTATTTAAAACAATTTAATATTATTTTTTCTTGGTTGTATTACTTTGCAAAGTTGCAGTGAAGTTTGTTGGATATTACAGTTATCTCTCAATCCCCCAAAATAGCAACTGCACTATTCACAGTACCTGGTGGGGTGATGTGAATGGTTTCCCATAAGCAAGTCTGTTCCCATCAAAAGAAAAACGGAAACCTTTCCTTCTGATACTGCCATCTGATTCAGATTTTGGAAGCTTTTCATCCTTCATGTCATCCTCTTCTCCAGAGAGCTCCCTCTGCCTTCTTTTCTTTCTTCTGTTTCTCCTTTCTTTGGCACTTTTTGAGCTAAGTTTGGATGCTTCTGAAGAACTATCTGAGGGTCCACCAATCCCACTTTCACCACTGTACTCAGTCATCTCTGCCACAGCTGCTGCTATTGCCTGCCACAGCAATTATTTAATGTGATGCGTTACAAATCACACCAGTTTTTAAGAAAGCAATAGGACTGATTTATATAAAATTACTTCTGGATGTGTGACAAAAGCCTAGATGGATTTGTGCAAAACTTCAAATAGAATTCTGTAATATGAGTTAAAATAAAAAGTCAGTTATGAAAGATGCTGTTTGAACAGAGTTCTACTTTGCATCCATATCATGGAGTCAGCCCACATGTGTACAGCATTCTGCTACAAAGCTCATTAGAAAATGCTTGAAAATTAATAAATTTATTAGAGTGAATGTAATTTAAAAAAAAAAATAGCTGAACAGAGTCATGCTTCAGTCTGTGTTAATTTATTAAACTAATTTTATCTGTTATGGTAAGTAACAGCTTCCTTAAGCTTCTCTTACAAAAAAAACCTTGGGGTACAACTTCCAGTCTTTGATTCACTGGGGGTAACACAACTAGCAAAAATTACACAGAAATTTAGGGATAAAAATATTTTAAACTCTAATCAAGGCTTAACAAGTATTTCACAAGTACCACAATTATTTCTAAGCTGAGAATTTTGAAAATCATCATGACAGGTTACTAGATACTACCCCCAGATAAGAAATATTTATTTAAAAACTATTATTCTGATTTGGGAGTACTTTTTGTTCTCAGTTCAGAAATTCATTAACACTTTAAACATTTAAAAAGCAATACAAAGCCATAGAGAAAGCAGTCTAAAATACTTGTGAGCTATGTCAAAGAATGGCAATTTTTAATATGTTTATTTATTGGTTTTGTTTCGAACAAATAGCATGCAAAGGAATATACTAAAGCTCAAACTCTTGTTACAAAATACCTGAGCTTCTTCTTGCTGCTTCCTCAGCTGTTCAAGCATCTGCTGCAAGTCTGCCTCCCTCTGTTCTGCTTCAACCAGAGTTGCTTGGTTTTGTTCTTCATAGGCCATGGCAACCACAGCCAAAATCAAGTTAATCAAATAGAAGGAACCCAGAAAAATGACCAGAACAAAAAATATCATGTATGTTTTGCCAACAGCTCGTAGCGTCTATAGGAGAAGAAGATAAATGATCCATCTGGTGAAAACACTCATCAGTTCTGCAGTTCATAAGCAGTTACTGAATTTGAAAACTATTATTGAGTTGTTTTTCCTTCTGTAATAAGATCATACAAGCTTTCTGAATGACAAAGTAATCAAAATAAAGGGAGCATTCATGTATGCAAAAACTATGTTTAAGGATCACGCTGCTTTGAGATGAACCTCATTTAATGCCTAATAATCTTGAGAAGGATGTGGGATCAGAGTAATTAATGTATCCCTCATCACAGGTTGGATGCTTAGTACGCTTACCATGTATTAGCATGCTTTCTCCTTGAAATAATGAAAATAATTAAAAATGGCACAACTGATTAAATAATTAAAAGATTATATTTATTATAATTAACATTTTTTCACATACCATATAATGAAAAGCTATGGTAAGAAAAGTAATTTATATCAAGACATGCATTCTTAGTGATCAAAAATAGGATTCAAAGTACAGAAATTAAGATTCAGATTTTGCTGTCACAGAGTATTTTCACAATTTAAACTCAGTATTAAGTTTTTTAAAATAAGATCTTATCATGAGGCACAAAATGAAATACACACTGCAAAAATTAAATAAAGGATCAAAAACCCCCTCATGTGACTCTTCAGACATCATGTGAGATTCTGTAGTAAGTGCTCATATCTGCTATATTCTGCAACTGAATTTGCTTCCTTTCATTCACTTTCAATTGCTAATAGCAATGGTATGTAATATAAATATGAACGGAATTCCATGTCTGATTTGGAGCCAATATAACATTAATCATAATTTTAACTATACACTTACCTGCTGATAAAGATTTTCCCAGTAGTCCTGTGTCATCAGTCGAAACAGTGACAAGAAAGCCCAACTGAATGTGTCAAAGCTCGTATATCCATAGTTGGGGTTTCTACCAGCTTTCACACAGATGAACTCTTCTGGACATTTACTAGGAGGGAAAAGCAAAGAAAAGAAAAAAAAGCAATGCAATGCATATTAAAAAAAATAATCAAATAACACTAAAACTGTTTCTAAATTTTTGTGCCTTGAAGTTCTAAGGAAGGTTCATTCATACATATTTTTCTGTCAGCAGGGTTGGCATACCAGATTTCTTGGATTCTTCAGGTTTATGAATAAGTCAAATTAACAAATTCTTCAAATTCCTCAACAGTAAATAACCATCATAGTGATACTTTTATCTCCTGAAACTGTACATATCAGTTTTGATAGTAGGCGATCCAATCTTGGTATCAACTGTAGGCACACTGTTTCAATTACGATTCCATTCCTGAAGAGTAGAAGAGGTTCTTGCCTCCAAAACCTCTGCAGAAAAACACTACAGAGATTTCTTCTCGTATACATGCATATATATTTGATGCGTGTTTACACACACACATAAAATTATCTGATATTTACTTAAATACATATACAAAATGTTTATAAAAAATATTTAAGTATATCTTTTTTATGGATGTAATCAACCAAAACCAAGGGATGGACTGATAAATCATTAGAACATAGAATTACATGATTTTGTTACAAAGAATTGTCACAAAGAGAGAGCAAGACAGTGCCATGCACACAGTCCACAGACAGAAGAATCCTGAATATATCTTCCCAAAAGTTGGTCATAAGTCCCAGTGCCCCATGCCTGTTTTAGAGATGAGAAATGGCATCAAACCCATGATAAAGATGTTCTAAAGTCACTGATAATGGAACACCTACCTGCTGAAAGGGAATTCTTGAGTTATGTAAGAGATTTTACTCATTCAAATGTTTAATTATTATGAACAATGACCACATATTATTGATTGTGAAGTCAGGTAGCTAAATTAGCTTAAGTTTAGTGTGATTTTTTTTTACACTTTGATTAGATAGGTAGTATGTAATTTTCAGTATATCTTACCCTGCATCTGAGCTATTGCCACAAAGCAGATAATCCTTTTGTCCTTCTATGCGATAGAAATGACCTAAAGAAAAAATAGGAAGTGACATGATTATAAATAGAAGGAGTTGTTTGGGTTTCTTGTGAGGATGAACCTATGTTCAAGTTATAGTTTGAATGTTCATAATCTCCCATTCATGTTTTCCCAATAATGGGTTCAAATACTGGCACATCCATACTGGTAAGTAAAGCTGCAAAATTAAAGAATAAAATAAAAACACAATGTAAAAATAAAATCCTAGAACAACATAACTTGCATATTCTCTTCTTGAGTCACAGTAAACACTGAATATCCTTCCAAAATTTGATGTTCAATAAATGAGAGAAAGAAACCACAAAGCTTAAAACTCCTTCTCTTATTCAGTAGGTAAATTGTAATCAGACAATTGAAGTCTATTGTATTTAAAATGGAACTATTTACAATGGGTGGCTAACAGTTTTGAAGTCAGAGTAATATTAACTAGCACATCCTGTGACTGAAATATGAAGGTAGCATTTAAAAGAAAAAATGGATGTTCCAATGACAATGTTATAACAGCTGCTGCACTATAAACAACTTTACAGAATTTTTCTTTTAAGGTGGTAGACTTCAGAAATAAAGGAATATATTTTGTTATTAATGATTTACAACTGTGCTGTCCTTAAAAAAAGGAAAGAAGAAGAAAGAATATAGATAGAAAGATGGTAACAAATTGGGAAGAAGTTGATATGAGTGAGGACAGACGTCACTCGGGGTCCTAGGCAGGCTGGAGCAATGGGCTGACAGGAGACACAGAAAATTCGGCAAAGACAAACACAGAGTTGTGTACCTGGGAAGGAAGAGCCCCTTGCAATGATACGGGCTGGGAGCTGACCAGCAGCTCTGCAGAAAAGGCACTGGGGGTCTTGGCAGACAGACAGCAAGGTGAAGGTGAGCCAGCAGTGTGCCCTGGGAGCCAAGAAGGGCAACAGCCTCCCGGGCTGCATGAACAGAAGCACAGCTAGCAGAGTGAGGGAAGCAACTATCCCCCGTCAGCTCAGTGCTCATTAGGCTGCACTGAGAATGTTGTGTCCAGGTTTGGCCTCCCCAGTGCAAGGAAGACACTGATAAAGTGGAGCAAGCTCAGCAGAGGGTGACCAAGCTCATGAGGGGGCTGGAACATTCACCCAGTGAGCAAAGGCTGGGGGACCTGGTAATGTTCAGTCTCGAGAAGGGAAGGCGGGGGGGGTGGACTTGGTAGAAACTATCCAGCAACTACAAGGAGTTTACCAAGGGGACAGAGCCAGGTTCTTCTCACTGGTGGGTGGCAAGAGAATTTCAGACAACGGACTTAATTTGAAACAACAGAGGCTCTGACCATAAGGAAAAACTCTTCACCATAGGGATACCCATGCAATGAGATCTGGAAAAGATAGGAGATCTGGAAAAAAACCTTTTATCCTGACTAAATTAATCTTCTGTCATCCTCAATTAATATCCTCAATGTACCTTTCAAGCCGATAAAAGACTTTGGTCTTCATGGGGTAAAACACTATTGCAGTATTTAAATAGTCAGAAACAGTCCACGGGATGAAGAATATACAAAGATAGACGGATTCTAAACTGAACACTTTAATCAAATCTAGTGATGCCAAAATCCTACCATTCAAGAACAGTACTTATACAATGTTAGAAAAATTATAATCCTATTACTTCCATAATATCTTTAGAGCTGGCCAAAACTCTAAATGTTCACATACTGATCTAAATGCCAGGTGCCAATACTTTGATATGTGGATCCAAGATCTGTGCATGTCTTTTCAAAAAGTGAATCTGGCCTTGCTCCTTAATAAACAAAAATGCACAGATGTTAAAAAAGTCACTAGAGGGTATCACATTCAGTCATAGCTGACCAGCATATGATATGCTGAAATACTGGGAGGGCCCACATCTGAGCCCAGTGGAACTAAACTCTGACACATACAAATGATGATGAAGAGGTTATATGAGAAAGGGTGAATATAAACACAATTAGATGAGCTGCCTTGCCTGCATCAGCACCCTGTAAAGACTCCCAGCAAAGTCAACAGCTGTAGCACAGGAAGCAACTGACATATCAAAGATTTTAGTTCTGTCTTTTAGATTGCTACTTAGTGGGAAATGGAAAAAGAGAATCTATATACTATATTTGAAGAGAGGATTCACAAATGTTCTACAGCATATAAACTATCAGCCAAAACTGCACACAAAGCACTATCACCACTCCATTTTCACATCCCTTCTTAGGCAAATAAACTAGCTAAAATGATATATTGCACAGAAAATGTAAATGCAGTCACAGAATTTCCAGTACTTTAACAAATCAGAAGTACAGAAAGAAAATCTGAATACAGAAAACAGCAGAGAACTTTAATGTCCATTTTTAAGAATGAAAGGAAATACGACTCATCAAAACTCAGCCTATAAGAACTCTATTTTTTTTTACTTTTGTGTCAGAGAGAAGGAAAGCTAGCATCCATTATTCTACCAATTTCTTTTTACTTAAATATACTACTTTTCCAATTAATTACTGAGCAAATTTACCATGTAAATCCACTTCCAGCACAAACTCACACATAAAATTAATCAAATTTTTGGCAATTAAAAGTTGTGTGTGTGTTTATACACAAAAATTTTAGCAAGTTACAAGAGTATATCTTACTTTCATTCTCAATGTATGCCTTCCAATCAAACTCTGTACCATTAAAGTATGGAACTAAGTATTTTTTAAAAGACGTTGAATTTTCTGATGGCCATAATAAGCATTTATTCTTCAAATTGCCCATGAACAGCTGCAGTCCGATTAGCGCAAATACACTCAGGCAAAACACAGTCAAAATCATTACATCTGAGAGCTTCTTCACAGACTGAATTAAGGCTCCAACAATAGTCTTCAAGCCTGCAAACAGAGGCAGATTTTTATTATAATATTAAATATTTACCTAAGATGAAATGTGAATGCGAATGACTCCAATACACTATTAAACGTCATGCACAGCTTCACAAAAATAGTCTTAAAATATATTCCAAAGGAAAAAGGTACCAATAAGTGTCATAGTTCCTGACAAATTAATTTGAAAATATGAATGAGGATTGAAGGGTGCACATTCCAAAGCACCTGCTCTTCAAATGAAGAGGTAACTTTTTATTCATGCTCTCTATACATGTAAATACTTGTAAAGAAAATTGTTCATTTTATTTTTTTCTTGATGCCTCTTGCTCCAAACCTTTACTAGTGTTCTACTCCAATACACAATATATTGGTTCTATAACAGTAAACAAAACTAGAACACAATTGCATTGTAGTAGAAATTTTACTGATTGCATTCTATTGCATGCTATTCAACTGAAGGTGGGGTTTGGTGAAGATAGGCATCTTAAGGTAATAAATACATCATGCAATTCCCATGCTACTCTTTATTATCTTATTCCTTTGTCAGGGATTCAACTTTTACAACAGACTGAAATTTTCAATCCCAAATGTCTTTGATAAATAGTAGCGTTCACATTAGTAAGAGAAAAATGAAAAGATAATTAATTTTGATCCTTGATGTGGGAGGGAAAATTCGACATCATGAAATGGAAATATACACAGGCTATGTAATTCAATTCCTCATGCAAGAATGTATTAAACTCTGAGGCTGAGTGTTTTAGAGAATTAGAAAAAGGAATCAAATTTATGACTAAAACTTGGATGCTTCTGTTAAAAATCTATGTTTCGGCTTCTGTGGAATTTCAGTCAGCCTCAGTGTTTAACCTAGCTCTCACCTGGAATGACTGATATTGTTTTCAAAGCTCGGAGAACTCTGAATGTTCTCAACGCTGAGACATTGCCCAAGTCCACAAACTCTGTCACATATCTGTAGTGAGGGATTCCACACACAAACACAATGACAGCACACACAAAATTAAACAGAGGTGATGCAGAGGGCCTACCATTTTACACAGTTACTTCTTACCTGGGATTACAGAAATAGTTTTCAAAGCTCTCAATACTCTGAAAGTTCGAAGAGCTGAAACATTGCCTAGGTTTACAAATTCTGTTATATACCTGTAGGATTAAATCACAGTTATTCAGAATTAAGGCAGAGTGTATACTACTTACCTGGACCTGTAATCCAGACTTTTTTTTTTTTAGGAAGGGGCAACTTTAACTTAAAGGATTTGCATTCATATTTTCCTGTTGCAATGAAGTTTTCCCTAAGAAACACACCTTTACGTATTTTCATTGAATGTAAATTAAAAGTAAAATGGATTCCACTGATTTTATTGTCTAAATACTATTTAAAACTGATTGTTCAATGGTAACTTCTCTTTCATACTGTGGGATAGTCCACAAATTCTGCTGTGTCATACATCAGTGTAAAATACTAAAATGGAAAAAGCTGAAACACAATTCAACTAGAATTTATTATAAATAAGCTAAGATAACCCCAAAAAATTATTACAGGTTCAAAAAAAAGTTCTAACTGATATTTTACTTTAAAAAAAAATAAAAAATTATATACTTACGCAAAGGAAATGACAACAAAATCAAGCCAGTTCCAGGGGTCACGAAGGCACGTAAAATCATTTATACAGAAGCCTCTTGCAAGGATTTTTACCAGAAATTCAAAAGTATATATTCCAGTGAAAGTGTACCTATTAAAAACCATCCATGCAAAAGTTAAAGATTGTCATTCAGTGATACAACATCACAAAGGAAAAAAATTCCTCAAAACCAGTGATTAGTACATGTACTGTAATAGCAGTTACAAACTCGCATAAACTATGACTGTTTTCCCATCATTCTTCTGCAAGATAATTGGATTTATTTATTTATCTGAAACATATTTTTACAGTTTCTGGCATATAAGATTTGAAATTTCAGCACAAATAATAAAAATAAGAATTATTAAGATGAAGGAAATAATTTTTAAAATAATCTTTCTCAAATAAAAATTTCAGCATGTTTGCCATGTCAGCAATAAAATCCATGGGTAAGTGAAACCTAGTGTTTACTAAAGTTACTTGATGGCTGACCAGGTAGAATTGAGAACGTCAAACAATAATCCACAGCAGAGGTATGTTCTTTAAAGAGGGTATGTGTCCCATTTTTACAGTTTTCTGCACAAAGTGAAGGTGCCTTATAGGGACTTCCAGACTGAAAAGCAGTAGTTTCAGGTTGAATAGCTATTTTCTTCCTTTTTTCTTTCTTCCTTTTTTTTTTTTTAATACATATGTGAAAGGAACTGCTCAAGAGGGAAAATGCATAAAAACATCAGTGTACAAACATTGTGAACAATAGTAATTATCAGAGTTTTGTTTCGAGAAAAAGGTTAACAGTATCAGCTTCCCTCCTCCCTAGAGCTTGAAGGTCTATGCTGCTTTGAGTTGCAGCTAGGATCGAACTCCAAGGTAGACAAAGGAGAATACTGGTATTACACACAACACTAAGTAAAACTACATGACCTAGCTCTTAAATTTAGCTTTTAATTTTTAAACCACTTGAAAATGATTAGCTAAGTATACTTACTCTACATTCTTTGTCCAGTCTGGAAGGTTACTCCAGGTCATAAATACACAGTTTGTCAAAATAGTGAGCATAATGAGCATGCTGAACAACGTTGACTGTAGTTAAGGAACATACTCTTTATTAATGCTGAAATTGCATCACACAAAACACGAGGAATTCACCAGGCTATAGAATACTTACAAAATATATGATACAAATCAGTTTACCATTATTAGCAATATCATAAATAATGCAAAGATGTGTTGCAATAATGATAGCTATAACACTAACTCTGTAGTCTAGGCATACATGCTGTATATTTCTTCCTCTGAATTTAATCAAAGACTCAGTGACAAACCTCAGCTCTAATTCATTTTGAAAGAATTAAGGGCAGAAACACATTTAAACACTAAACCAAAACCCCAGACCAGCAGTAATTTTTAACAAACAACTTGAAAAGGATATGAATGAACCAAAATCTTAATAGCTGTTCTTCTAATAATATTGAAAGGAGATAAAAGGTACAAGGCAGGTGTGGCACTGAACCTGAAGATTGTCTTCCCTTTATTCAATACTATAAATGTCTTTAAAAAAAACGGCGGAGGGGGAGGAATAGGATATAGGAAATTAAGGATAAATGTTAGTAACTTTGCAATAAGTAGAGGCTGCACTTACACAGATGTAAGTAGCCAAATTTATTTTCAGTAGAATTACACAAGCAAATGTAAGATTCTAAATTTTCACGAGTAATGAAAACTCAACATCATACATTCTTTGTCTCTGTGCTCTTAAGCAAAACCTGCATTTCAGCATTTTCCAGGGTTATGCAATTACATTAAAAATATAATGTAAAAAATGTCATTTTTAACATTAAAAATTAATCCAGTTATATTATTTGCACTTCAGATCAAAGTTGGTAATGCAAAACAAAGCACCTAATTAGCCATTTTTGGACACATACGAGCAACTATTTAACCACTTCTGCACTTTAAAATGGCCTCTGAAGTGAGACATCCTTGACTTTTAGTGGCTTTACTGCCTTTGTTGCCTGTGCATTGCTAGCACCTTTTAGGCAACCATTTTTGATTATACCTAGGTGATACAATGAAACTGTCATTTAATGAAATCTTAATTTAATCTATAACTTACAATTATTCTCCTAAAAGGCTAATATCCAGAAATAAGCAGGTTTTAACACTAAAATTGTATCCAAAATAATTAACATGATATCATACATGGCATATAACTTTAAACCAGGGCTTCTGACTACCTCCACACCAGAGCATTTACCACTTCATAGTTCAACAGGAGCATTCTAATTACACTCTTAATATAAAACACTTACTTTTTTATTGATATAATATGGATCCAGGTCCTCCAGGGGCTCAGACACCATTCCTGGAGGAATATCACCATAAATAAATGGCAGTGTCTTTCCAGCCTCCAAGTCATTACTTGGCTTTGGGTGATTTTCTTCATCATCTTTATACTCGTCTTTGTCACCATGAGACTTTTCATCAGCAATACGTTTTTCAATAGCCGCAAGAGATTCTTTGGTAAAATAGAAGAAGCTGTCAGATCCTGGTGGTACCAGCATTGCCTGTGCCATCTTTTCATTCTGCAAACTTTAAATGCTTTTAGGTTCTTTTGCAAGAAGGTCCTAGAACATGAGAAAAAAAGAAACAGAAAATAGAGGGCAACAGCAACAAAAATCCTCAAATAAAAGCTTTTGGCATAGTCATTATCTGCCTCTTTTCCAATTCTAAAGCACTGTAGCACAAATTGATTTAATTGCCAAATACTTAATAGAATACTAGCTACCTTAGCTTTCCTAAAGTAACAAGGCAAACAGATACAAGTTCAGAGGTAAAGAAAAAAAATGAGAGAAAACAAAAAAAAAAATCAAATTTGCATATAGTTTGTCAACTCAAGTTAATACAAATGTCACAAAAGGAAAAACATTCTCACTTTCCCTAGCCTAAATATTAAGTTAAAACCACACTTTATTATGAAAAAGTAAGAAATGCATTCTTTAACACACCTATGTACTGCAGTCAATGGTTACAAGTTCTAACATGGATTTATACATCAAGTTGGAACAGTAACTTCAAAAAACCCTTATGACTTAATATTACAAAAGCAGAAGTAAAAAAGATGCCCTTTTCATTACTCTTTTTCATTTCTAATGGCAACATTCTCCATCTGGTGGCTTACACTATGCTTGCTAAATTTATGTTTATTATACTGTTAGACAGGTACTACATAAACACATTCTATTTTTAAAGCCACATGCACAAGCAGAAAGCAACTGGGCTGAAGTTTAGTCTTTCCCTTTTTGCGTTTCCTGGCTTGCATCTTCCTGATTTTTAATTGTAACTTTGGTGGTGCTATGCTCCATAATTAAGGAAGTTAAGATGGATGAAGGGCTTTAGATTTATACAAAAAACATGGCATACTCTCCCTGAAGTTACAGAACTCTGAGGCCAGATATATTTTCAAAAGACCTATAAATAATAAATTGATTAAATTACAATAAACAATAAGTTTTCAATAGATCACTTCTTTCTAGGTTTCTATTTTCTACAGTGAGAGTGCAGGTAACACCCATGGACACAATTTCTTCAGAATAAACCAATATTATCAACAGAGACAAAATGGAATCCAGCCCCACTTGCTGACATTGGTAGGTGTTGCAGCCTTTGTGAACACAATCTTGTGGTGGGTTGACCTCGGCCTGCTGCCAGACTCCCCGCCAGCTGCTCTCCTGCTCCCTCTCCTCAAGTGGGGTGGTGGAGAATGAAGTGAAAAAGCACATGTTGAGATAAAGACAGGAAGATCACTTACCAATTACTGTCACAGGCAAAGCAGACTCAGGGAAAAACAATTTATTGCCAATTAAAATAGATTTGGATGCTAAGAAACAAAGACAAAAACCTAAAATAACTTCCCCCTCTTGCCCCTTTTTTCCAGGCTCAACTTCACTCCTTCATTCTCAGCTCCTGTACCTCCTCCTCCCTGAGTGGCAGAGGGGAAATGGGGTCAGACCACTGCAGTGCCTCTATGCCGCTCCTTCCTCCTCACATTTTTCCCCTGCTCTAGCATGGGTGCTTCCCATCCAGGGAGCCCTGCAGGCTGCAGGGCTTCAGGATAAGACTGCTCCAACAAGGACTCTCCATGTGCCACAGTTCCTGCAAGGAATATCCACCTGCTCCAGCATGGTGTCCTCCACAGGCTGCAGTGTGGAAGTCTGCTCAGGTAGGGTCCTCCATGGGCTTCAGGGAAATACCTGCTTCACCATGGCCTGTCCCACAGGCTTCCAGGGAATCTTTGCCGGAGCACCTGGAACCCCTCCTGCCACTCCTCTTTCACGTACTTTGGCATTCGCAGGGCTGTTTCTCACACTTTTTTCCTCACACTCACATGTGGTGTTTTGCCCTTTCTTGGATGTGTTTTCCCACAGGCACCACCATCTTGTCTGAGGGGCTGGAGCCAGCTGGAACCAGCTGCTTCCAGCATGGGGCAGCCCTGGCCTCTCCTCACAGGGGTGCCGCTGCATCCCTCTCGCCAAAATGGGTGGTGCTGAAGACACCCAGTAAAGAAGTATTGTGAATTCTGGTCAGGCTGCTGTGAGGCCTAATTCCCAAGAGGAAAAACCTGAAGCAGATTTAGAGGAGTTGCTCCATTTGCTAGAGGCTTCCATCACCAAAAATGTCACAGACTGAGCCTGTTCTACCCAGGAGGTGAGAGTTGGCTAAAGACATAACTTTTTTCTGATCAGTAGGGGCGTACCGGGAAGGAAAAAAATTGATGACATACTTTTTCATGAAAAAGTAACAGCTCTGAATTAACACATGATACCACGAACTGCAAAAATCTGCCTCTTTTAGGTTAACTTAAAATTAGTTGAGGAAATCATCTATTTTTTAACAATATGCCAGCAGAAACTAAATTAGCCACTCAAGGGTACGCACAGACTTCAAATCCCTCCTTTTTAGCTGAGCTACAACAGCTTCTGAGTCCTTCTCAAATACTCTTTACTACAATAAAAGACACAAAAAAGGGATCTTTGCACAGACTAAAGATATGAGAAATTTCCTAATAAATAGCTATAGAAATCAGACATTTTTCATGTCAGCCACTAAGCACTTTAGGAAAAAACAGAAGTGTTTATCTTCTGGAACAGAAAGCTCGAGAATGCCAAGTCTTCTCCTTTATTTATTAAAAACTGAGTAATTTCATCCATGACATCTTAGAGTGATTCACCATTCTCAAATGAAAGCTTTGATTGTTGTTTAGCCCTCTCCAGCAAACTCTTCTCAAATCCATAGTACCAGTGACCCTGAAGATCTGCCCAGCCACACTCGGACTGAGAACCAGCTGTCTCTCAAAAAGTACTCCTAGGTCATTTATTGAGCTTACAACTCTGTTTCTCAGAAATAAAATGGAGAGTGGGGTACTAGCAGCTTCTTATTTGTAAGCTGAAAATTCACAAGGATTTCCTTAGTGCAAATAACCATGTCTATCAATTTATTAAGTCAAGGAAAGTTCTTACTAGCAGGGACTTTTTTCTACGCCAAGGTGGTAGCAGTATTAAGTTAAATAGTAGGTCCCCCTCTCCGCCTCCCAAAAAACCAAACCAAAAAAACCCAAACAAACCAAAAAACCCAAAAAACCATATGGTATATTAACCAATACTGTATGTGTTGTAACAGAGTCTAAGGACTGCACTTACATAAAATTTGCCTTTTCTATATTGAGTGATGCAAACTACAGTTAATATATATGCAGCTATATATAATCAGTCTACACACAGTTATTATATAAAATTATTACATGGTTGCACAAACTCTTTTAGAGCCTGAAGAGACAAGAGAGCAAGATCTACAGCCGTTAGAACAACTTCTGCCTGAAAAACCACACACAGTGCTGCCCTGCACAGCCATGCTGCCCTTTATGGGCTAAATACAATACAGGTATTTCAGCACATCTACACACTGCTGACCAGTCCACCATGCCTACCCCCCACCATGTAGGGGCATACTTGGCAGTTTAAGAAATACTTTTGCAACTTCATGTTTTGATTACTA
Source organism: Aramus guarauna (assembly GCA_013400195.1). Classification (NCBI taxonomy): domain Eukaryota; kingdom Metazoa; phylum Chordata; class Aves; order Gruiformes; family Aramidae; genus Aramus; species Aramus guarauna. The sequence continues at coordinate 3,040,811 of VXBL01006261.1, forward strand.
TCTTCGGAAACAAAACAGGCAGAAACTAACATGTCAACAAAAAGAAAGAGGAGACAATGTAAGAGAATATGACAAATATATCCATAATGTTCAGCTAGTCTTTTGGAGGATGTTCTCATTACTCGGAGAAAGACTTTACAAAACTTTAAAAATAGTTTTCTAGTCAACTTTATGCATGTAGACTCAGAAGGTAACAAATACAATGTCTGCAGAAATTATTTGTTATCAAACATGTACTTGAAAAATGTCACTAGCTGTTATGTCTGTCTATGCATTTAGGCTAAATTTGCTCTTTAGAAGTCTGTAATATGTAAAAGTTCATGACTGTTCATTTTACCAAATACCACTACGGCCTTATGGCAGTTTTTCTGAGTCGTTACAGATGTTATCAGAATGAAAACCAATCTTTCTGCTTGCATGTTCATATTTGACTGGTTTATTCAGCAAGCCTTAAGTGGTATCCTGAGGGCTGAGATGAACTCCAGTATTTCTCTCTAGAAACACCATAGTCAATGACTGCAGCACATCTCTCAGTGTTAACATAAACCAGAAAAAGCTTATTTTCCAATACATAGCAGGAATCTCTTCTTTTAATGATTTACCCTGGCAACCTAATCACAACCCATGCTTGGAAAAAACCCCCGCACCTATTAAACACATCTTGAGTTGCAGTTCAGTGACCGTATTTTCTTGTCATGATTTTTTTTAAGTACTGCAAATATACAAACTCTGTAGCATTGTGGAGCAAACTGGTGCCACTTACATTGTTACCTCATGGAAATCAGTTTGTCCAAGAAAGAAACGGAGCAAAAAAAATTATGAAGACGGATGGATTGGTTAAATGACTTAAATGTTCTGCCCCTCTTTTCTGCAATCTTGATGGCTTCTGTATTACAAACTAAGAGGTAATAACAAATCAAATCAGAAAGCAAAGAATGTGAATCCTGAAGAAACTAAAACTGACACACAAGACCCTGCCCCCCAAACTCCACAAAGGTCCTTCTGAAACCTTCCATCCTCCCCCAAAAAAACATTAAAAAAAATCCACCAACAGTAAAAAATAAAAACCAACACAAAACCCCGTTTTCTCAACTTCCTATTAAGAAATAGGCTTGTAATCCAACAAGGCTATATTGTGCATGCAAGCCTGAATGAAGACTCTCCATCAAGTAGGACAGAAAAAGCAAGTTACAAATGTAAGATTGCAGACAACTGCTCTATACCACTGACTATCTAGTAGCACAGCACTAGAAGGAAACTCCTGGGTCCAGGAACAAGCCAGTAACAACATGATTCTACTATAAACGTTAATATATTCTTATGGAATATGGTTGAATTAGCAAGAATAATTTTTAAATTATCTGTTAAAATATATTTTATATATATACAAAGGAAAGCATCAGGGTCATATTTATGCCATTTTAGAAACACTACATCTCATTACTCCATTTTCTACATTTGACATGTAAACAGATTGCTGCTCCAATACCTTCTCCAACAAAATTGTATTAAATCTAGTCCTATATTATTTTACAGGTAGAAGTTTGAGGTTTTGAGCTTGAGTCCACTTGGCGGAAAAAGAAAAGCATGAACACATTGTTTATATTTTCTAGAGGAACCTAAAAAATGTTTCTTTTATATTTACAAAATTAATGGTCAAGCTTAGGCCCAAACCATACAGCAACAAACGCAGTACTGAGGAAGTATGTTTCCCATACAGACATAGTATATTTATCTTCATATTTTTCAGAGCTAGAAACAACACATATACTCTTACTACTCTGTATTTGATAACATAACGACAAATTTTTACAATATTATTTTCAATGTTCTCTGTACTATGGTACATTTAATAGTGCTATTTGAATAACTTGAATAAAGTTTCCAGCATACTAAAGAAGCCAGGTGAAATAACTAAGTCCCAATAACCATGTAAGTCTCACATGTATGAAAATTAAAAATAAGAAGCTACTATCATGAGAGTGAGGTGAAGATGTACAGGGAAATACAATTAGGCAAATGATCAAATTTGATGAGTCTTAAGCAAACCTACATATATTTTTTTGCTATTCTCTTTTTTGTGCATGTGAATATATAAAAGAATATAACTTTTTTTCAGGGACATTGAATTTTACTATGTATATTAAGACTTACATTATTAACTACTATATTGTCATTATTCAGTGAGGCAGCCTTCAGATTGCTACAGTTTCTACAGAAAACAAGCTGGTTTTATCCCTGCTACTTCAGTATTACTATTCTGTGATCGTTTGCAAAACAAGAAGCAGGCTATAACACAAATCCAGAAAGTTCTTAGGAAAATGGATTAATCTAGAAAGCATCTACTGTAATCAACAATTAAAAATCTAGTATTCTTCCTTCTCCTCTCAAATAATTTCCTGCGTAGATGCTAACAGTACATACACTATTTGTCCACTTATAATGCTAAACATCAATAAGAACTAAAACATTTCTGAATTATTAATTGCTCTGAGACTGAATAAATTAGACCTATGGTACATTTCACTCTGATGCTTCTTGGCAGGAGACTGTAGCAATACAATAAGAGTAAGTAGCACAACTCATTTGACACAAAATATTTTGCTATGACCTTCGTTTGTAAGTTTTTTCTTTCTCTATAGCATGTTCATGAAAATCATTTTACAGACCAAAACAAAAGCCTATGGAAGACAGACTGAATTTCTGTTCGATTGTAGGGATTCAACTTCTTATATGCAACTCATATTACAGGACCTGTATCTTTTCCAAAGTTATTCCAAACTAGCTATTTTCAATTCAATAGCCTCTGATTTCAATGAATGAATTTATAGTAATACTCAGAAGATATCAGAAAAATATTAACATTTTAGGAAAGAAAAATTTTTAAAAGGTAGAGGATGCTACAGCAGATCTTAAAAAAATAAAATTTCTGTAATATCAGTCCATTTTTAGAATCTGCAACCACTTAGGCAAACTGATCTGCCTCTTCCTTTACGTCAGAAAATGTATTCATCAAGTGCAGATCCAGGAAATTCACTCCCCCAAACAAGCAATCCAACCATTAATGTGTCAAACAGATAATCTGGAATAGAACCAACACATAACAAATAAACAATGGTGAAGGTTTTTTATTGTTGGCAACGCAATGAAAACCAGTGAAAAAACATGATTTACATTGTCAGAAATGTGACAAGCACAAATTTTTATTCTAGCAAGTATGAAATTTCTGTGACTGTTATGATGTTTTTCCAGACCACAGAAATACTCCTCAAAATTTCAAGACCCTGCTTCTAGTTAGGTCCTAATAAGCCATGTAACCAAGTCCCTGGATAATAAACTGTTAATTCCTTTTGCAATCTAAATACAAGTTTATATCAGATTTGCTCCTACATTAAGGCTATTCTTCACTTCCATAGCTCATCAGCCACTGGTGCTTCCTACATTCATGTATTTACAGTAAAAATTCTCATTTCTTAAGTTTTCATCTGGTGACATGAGTTCAGGGAACTTTTTCTTTTTGTCAAATAAATTATACCAGTCACTGAAACTTATTTTTACATGTTGTGTGTTTGAGTGGGACAGATTTGCTTTTGTAAATCCTGGTGTTCAGTCTTGCAAGGTTTCATTCCTCCTTCAATTTGCTACTGTATTTATGTGTCATTAAACCAGTTTATGTCAAAATAAGACTTTATGTAGTTTCGAACACAAAGCACTGATAATGTGTGCTGGGTGACCTTTACCCCAAAACACTTCTCTTTTATGACTCCAAAGATGATGACATCAAGTTAATTACATGATGACCTTTGCCTTTATAAGTCTGGATAATTTTTCTCTATAAATTCATAGCAAAGACAATGTCAAAGCTTTTAAATACTATTTCTGTCTGTGGCTTTAAATGAGCATGCATCTAACTCCTTGTTTTGATACTTAAAAGATAGAAAAAAAGATAGAAAAATTAAATATCTCCATGGATACTATATAGTAACATATGGTAGCTGCTTAGAGATTAAGCTATGAAATATACATATACTCTCTATATGTATTTTCAAATAATCATGATACTTGCACAGTGTTTAGTTTCTTTCTATTCATTAGCTGAAAGAGAGTATGAAGGAAGGGCAACAATCACACAGGGTAAATTTATTTTCTTCACACAGAGTACTTATTACCAAATAATTGTGTTCAGTTACCAAACTGAATACACCATGTAAACTTGATTTAGCTGTATAAACTCTTTAGGCTATAACTGCCAGATTCCCCAAATGATAATTTAAAGTGTATTTTATCCAGAAATCGTATAGACTTGATATTGTATCATTTAAATTCTGTAAGTTTTTTCACCAAGAGAAGTTAGTGAAAACACAATGAAAAAGAACTTTTATTCTTGTATGACAGAAAAAATAAAGTTTTAGAAAAGGCAAGTTTAGCAGGATGTTTAGAAGGAAATTGAAAACAGTTCTCCAGGCAGGTACCTGTTTCCTTAAGCATTCAAATTTAAAGGAAGGAATAAAAAATTGTTTAAAGAAAAGGACAAAACTCCAATTAAAAAAAAAAAAAAAAAATATTTTTGAGAACTACTTACTCTGACCTCACTGAATAAGACCTCAAAGCTACAAGAAAAACAATGGCAATTACAACATTGCGAGTTACTTTTCAGAGTTAGATCCTCTTGCATTACAGATTTGCTGCAGTGATTCCAAGAAGCCAATAAATAACACTTCCAGAAAGGAAGAAAGTACTACAGTACTTCTAGATTAAATTTTCAGAAGCTCTCTGGCTCCAGTTTCACCTTCCCCGAATGAATGCCCACTGAAAGAGAAAAGCACATATCCTCGAAATGAAACTGTGAAGAAAAGAATTGCCACAATAGCCAGAAGTATTGGTTTAAAATGTTCTGCCTACCTAAAATCCATTTTTGAAATTCTTACAGACTGCAGTCATGGCATCATGACAAGCATATGTGTTCACATTTTCTTGAATAATGCAACTTTTAAAATGACTATAAAAAAAATCCTTTTGCTCAAAAAGAATATTTTTCAAGGAATAATCTTTCTTTTCTTGTGAAGTGGAAAGAAGTAAGTAAAAATGAGTGAGTTTGTCTTGGTTGGTTTGTTTGGTTTTTTTTCAAAGGGGATCCTGACAAAGTCATGTGGTCCTTAGCAGATTTCAAGTTCACAAGTTAATTTATTATTTGTCAAATGCTACATTAAAACAAACTTAAGACCTTGGACCAAATTCTGGGTCTTATGTCAAGAATTCTTATTTAATTTAGCATATATATGAGAACCAAAGCTTTTAACATAATATCTAAAACTAATCATACAGATCTTTCTTGTGTAATGCACAATTTAATGGCAGGTGCTCAGCTAATTTGCTTTCTCCCACAGCAGAATAAGCATAACTGTATACAGCATTATGTTACATGACTAATGTTAAATTAGTTTTATCCAAAGCTACTCGCAGCTGCCATTAACATAAGAGGAGATTAAAAAAACCATCAATTACGTTAAAAGTTGCTAAGGTCTCCCAGTCTTTGTTATCAAAAATGAACATTTACAAAGAAACTACATTTGGACATTATAAACTTGGAGACAATAAACAAAATTTCTTTTCTGAATTAATGGCAGAATGATAACTTTCACAAGAAGAGAATTTGCTTTGTATTACAGCTGCATGTGAAACCAGGATAATATATTTTAACATATTAAGAGAAGTGCTAGGAGAATGGCAAGTGCAGAGGCATTTTTACATGCACAAAATGCAAACTTCCTGCAAAATAAAGCAGAGAGGGAGACAAGATACATAACACTTGGCCTAAAATCCACATTCTGTTGCAAGAAGCCTCATTGCAAAACCACAGCCATACTTGTCTACGTTAAATATATTCATGTTGAGTTCAAAATCCAAGAAAGTTTTAAGCTTTTGTTGTCAGAGATGTTTGTCACTATTTTGTAAAATGAAAACCAAAGGAAAAAACCCAAAACCAAAACAAAAAACCACACACCTACTCTAGCAGTCTTATGTCCAGCACTACATCATTGGAGAAAGTTTCAGTTAAATCTCCCAAAAATCAGTGCTGTGAATAAACACGATGGACTGAAAACTTCTGTTTAAGACTGAACATTAATGAGTAAGTCAAAGACTCTTCCCAAAAACTGTCTGAAAAAAGCTGAGCATCAGGAATCTCTAGGCATCAGTCAACGTTACAGTAAATTATCCCCTTTAACAAAGTCACACAGAGAAGGCCACTGTTAATACTACAACCAAAGGCAATCTGCCAAACCAAAGCAGTTTTGAAGCATCTCCACTTCCTAGAGAGCTTGAATTCTGGGGAAATGTATCTCTAGACAATGGCAGTCAGATTATTTTAAACAGCTTAGACAAAAGGAACATGCATTTCTTCTTGCATATAGAAATTTCTACACATTTCTACAGGTAAGAATTTTCTGGTCTTATAGCAAAAAGCAGCAGTATCTGAAATAAATCTAATGATCTCTGCATCGAAACAATTGTTACTTCACAAGAGTTTTATGACTTCCTACTTAAGGATATTATTTCCCCTGAAACAGGTCACTGCTTTAAATTACCCATATTCTGCCTTTCTTCAGAAAGACAAAAGCAGAATTTCTTGCCTCCAGCAGTTAGAATTTCATATCTATATAATGCAAGCAAGCAAGGAATTATCTTTCTAAACAAATGTATGATCTACCTGAAATTTTGAATGACTTGAACTTCTAAATGAGTCTCCCCTGAGAGAGAAGAACAACATTAAGTAAATTGAGGAGTATGAGTTAGGTCATGCTGCACGCCATGTCAGCAAATGTGTTTCAGTGAATGAAAGGAGGTGAGCCTAACTCAACTGTCTGCATGCACTCCTTAAACAAAAGGGCATTTCAAGTTAATCCATATCATACACTTGTCTAACTAAAGCCTGGCAAGACCATTACATCAACTATAGTATGAGTTTTAAATAACCTATTTTGTTGATTAACTATTTTTTCCTTCCTATACAGTGATACTGCTAATGGCCATGTCCTTTTATGATCAAATATATTTTTCCATTAATCATCAAAAATTTCTTGGGGTCCACAGAGCTGACTGAAACAACACTACAGGTTTTCTTGGTTTTGTTTTATAAAAGACAGGTGTTCCTGACATTGTTAGCCATGTATTGTCATCATACTAGTACCTCCACAGCTCTGCCCATGACCCTGGAAGACAATCTAAATTTACTGATTGGTCATTCTTACCAATCATTAGATAGAAAGACATTACACACAAGGGGAGAAACATACCAAATAAAAGCTAAATGTCTCAGATAAATTAGTTATTCCATTAAGGCTGCTATTTGGAGAAAGAATTCTTGAAGGCATATGGCTGAGGCTCTGCATTGTGCCTGGGGGGAACCCCCAGGTCCAGCAGAACTGTCATCAGTAGTGACTAGGCTACACCAAGATGAACCTCTGTTTTTTTGAGGGCAACTCACTGGATGTTGTGAGATTTATCAGTTTTTAGGAAGGAGGATAATTCTTGGAATCAGTCATAGCTACAAAAGACAAAACATTTACTAGAGAAATAACTTATACCAAGCTTTTGATAGAAAAATTAGACAACCCAACACCAATTTCAGATTCAATTCTCTCCCTCATAAAAATAATAAGATAATCCTCTCTTTAAAGATGTTTTCACTGCAAGTTAAAGGATTTAAGGCTGGGAGGAAGGAAAGAAGTTGAAAGATCTTTTCTCCTTTTTATAGCTAGGTGCTGGAATTTTCACAGTGAATCCACTGCTGATCCATTAAAATATATCCTTTCAAAGGTCATTAACTATCCAGAGAGCCTGCCTCAGCAGCAAATCAGAACTGCTCCACAACTGGTTCAGACCTCATAATTTAGTATTAATGAATTATTAATACAGCAATAAATAAATTACATGCACACAATATGAAAAAGTACATAAGCACTGTTCACAGCAAAGAAACTGCACACATCCATGTACCTGGGATTTTTCATTAGTCTGGCTCTTATAAGCATGGAATCAAGAAGTCATCTGTTAAGCCACGTACATCAGAATGCTCCATGTAAGTTACGTGAAGTTTATACGTGATTCTCAGACATTGCAGAAACATCTCCAAGTGATTTAGTCCAACTCATGCAGGTGTAGCACTTGCTATAATTTTTTAGACTTTAGACTGTTACATGGTTCAAAGTTTTGTTATCATCATTCTGATAACTTTACTGTAAAATTGATTTAAAAATAAAATTATCTTGAATGTCTTACCTCTATCAGATAAAAGTCAATGTATTGGGATCCCTCTGACTGAGTGTATTGACACCATCTTTACATCAATGAAACTTTCATTAATGCAGAAAGTATTTTTGTGAATTATGACCGATTTCATTAAATTTAGAAGAAAACATTGGATTTGTTTTTTTCCACACAGGGAACATGTATGCCATGTCTGAAGTAGATTTAGTTTATTTCAACTGCAGCTAGCGAAGAAAAAAAAAATACATCAATTTCTGATAAAATTTTTGGTATTGTATTTATAATCAGTTATGTAAAAGAAGATTAAGAAATCAGAGGGGAAAAAAAAATGGGTTGGAAGGCACCTTTGGAAGTCAGTCCAAGTTGCAGCTCAAAATGAGACTAAGCTTACCTACCTTAGATCACTTATACTAAGAACTCAGTAGGTTCCAGGGGTCAGTTCTAGGTTGCTTCCCCATGTCCCACCACTGGGTCTCTGCAGGATCTCCCAAAGTGCCTTAGTAAATCCTCCACCCACCACATTCCAACTTGCTCCTTGTGCAAGCCCAGGCTTCTTTTACTAGCCCTCTATTAGCCCTCAGCTCCATCTGCCCCTCCACCTTTCTAGCTTGTGTTCTACCAGGTGGAACTCATGAATATTTACTACAGGTTTTTGCTGGTCTGTTATCAAATTCTCCTTTCTGTTTTTCTGCTGAAGTATTGGGCCATCACTAACATAAGTCACCACTGCAAACCAACAGCAATAAATTATGTCAAAAAACTGCCGTTAAAAGCTTCCCTCCTGAACCACGAAAATTAATTAGGAACTGAAGGAGAATGAGCTCTTTCAGCTACACCAAATCAAGGTTTAAAAAACAGAAGACTTTTTTATATTAGGAAAATCCTCTTGAATAATAATAATTTTTAAAATAAAAAAGAGAAAATGTAACAAATTCTATCAAGACACAAGTTTAACATACTGCAGAACTGAAACCTATGTTTCACTGGATTTGAAACAGTAAAAAATAACATTCTCAAATTAGTAAAATGTACATGGACCTTGGTTTTTATCTATCAGTAAGATCAAAACATTATTATTTCCTTTAGGCCATAGCAGCAAACACGTCTACCTATAAGACAGAATATGGTTTTCCATTAACTGAAAACTGCTAAAATTCTGAAGCAATCTTTAAGTTTATTTGTTGTTACGGATAACATTGTTATGATGTAATAAACATGATGGGATTTTTATTACATGTTTTTAATTATTATTTTAAAAATTAGTGATTTGGTTGCATTTTGATTTTCCATGGAGTAAATGAAGAGTTCTGTAAAATGGTCAGAGCATAACTGAACAGACATAGCATTTGAAAGATTTTAGAAAGCAAACGTGCTTTGTTAGCACTTTATCACAAGCTTTATAGGCTGCAAATACCAATTGCATCTGGTTTTCTCCCTCAAATGTTGGAAAAGGATAAGATTTTTTTCTTTTTGCAAATAATAGATGAGAGAAGGAGGGGGAGAAGAAAGCAACTCCCCCCCCCCCCCAAGAAAAACACAGAAGGTGAAAACCGGCTACTGAATGTGAGAGACATAAAGCAAGGCATACAGCCAGACCTCTTCCAGTTCCTCATTCTGGCCAGACAGGCTCCTTATACCTCACTTAATGGGCTCATTAATGTAATCCGAGTCTACTTTTTGTGCCTAATTTCCTAGTGAGGCTCAGCTGCTGTTCTGCAAATGGGTACAGGCTGCTGGGTGATCAGTAAAACCTGGCTCGGGTTATAGTGATGTGGAAGAAAAATTCACAAATCTATTCTATGCCTTTGTGCAAACACCCTGAAAATGGAAAATTGCATCAACGTACATCATCACAGAGGTGTATGGCAGGATGTTCTTCTTGTAAAGGTTCACCGGTCAGGTTCAAAAAGGATTTAGCATCTCCAGTATATTATTGAATTTTTATATGCATCAGAAAAAAACCTGTTTAGTCATGACATCCATTAAAAAGCCACAGAAGCAGAATAAGCCTGTAAAATTGAGATGAGAGTTCAATACCAATTATTCCTTTCAGTTCAACAGCCTAAAATGCAGTGCTGTGTTGCTACAAGAGATTTTGAGGCTGTCAACCACACTGGCAATGTTCACAATCTGCTTCCCAATGAACATTAGAGTATGAGAAGAGAAAATTATTGACACCATGATGGGAAATCACAGGAGATAAAGACCACAGCAGACACATAAGAGAAACTCCATTCTTATGACAAACCCTTGCTAGAATACTTCCAGCTAAAAGTTCTGTCCATAGTAATGAGACATTTTGGAGTGACGCTAATGCCATTGTTTATACTACATCAAATCCATACATGGAAAGCTTTCTTTTCTAAATACTTGAATCTGCCATAAAAAAAAAAAAAAAAAAAAAACAACAAAAACAAACAAACAACCAAAAACACAACAAAAAAAAAAACAAAAAAAAAAAACAACCCAANAAAAACCAAAACAAACAAACAAACCAACCAAAACAACCCATCAGACAAAAAGCTGCAGAACAAACAGTTTTTAATGCCATGCAAGAAAACACCAGCATACTTTAGAGTTTCATATTCAGTTCTTCACAGAGGAGTGCCCTAAGAATAGCTGTATCCCCTAACAAAAGCCAGAACACAGGAGCTGGACAGAAGTCTATCAACAGTGCTGGTTTTCCTTGATGTCCCACCTGGAGGTAATGGAGTTATGGGAACAGAACAGCGATTGCCACCAAAACCTGCAGAATCTTGACAACATGGGGTCTTAGAAAGGACTGGGATGAAAGAAAAGCTCACTTATTTGGCAATCTCAGTTACCCTTTTTCTTTCCCCTCACCCACTAAGGTAGTATAAAGTCTGTTTATACAGCTGCATCTCTAAATAAACATGTATGAATAGATGTATTTATGAAATACGGAAATAAAAGTATTACTAATTCCCTACGCTTCTAAAGGAGCTCATACAAAAACTGCAAAACAGTATGAATATTTGACAAACACAGAAGTGCTTGCTAATCTGTTAGTAAAAAGATCTTGTTTTGGCTGCAGTTAAAATACTTTAATTTACATTTAAACCTTAAAATTACCTAGGCTTTGAAGTTTCTGAGATTTTGGTAGCATCTGAAAAGAACATTGTTTGACATTTAGTCCTGGGTGATCTATTTAGATAATTATTTTTATCCTGGAATGAACTAACTTCTTCTCCAGAAACTGCAACCTGGCCTCAGGTATAATTTAGTAATTATTCAATTATATAATTTTTGAAACAGAAAATTAAAGCGCTTCCATAGCTGAACAAGAAAACAGATATTCACAGATGTATAGGAACATGAATTGACATACAAGAGGCAGGAATTTGCAGCAGACCAAGCCTGGAAACTAATTACCAACTCTGAATTAGCAGGTCTATAAGCCAAGTAACTTTTTTAAAAGCCTAAAATACAAGACAAAATGGAATACATGGAATAACTATTTGTATATATTGTAATTTTTTTTTTTTAGTTTGAATTTAAATCAGTATTTTGAATCAAAATCTTTGAACACAGCCTCTGACTTTACTAAAATTATATATCGAGCTGGAACTGTTGATTAAACTCAGATTTAGATTATTTCCTCCTCTTTCTATAGTAATTCACTATTCTTGTTGATATACCTATTAAAAAATAAATCAGTTACATTCAACTCTGGCTTTACTTTCAAAAAGCAGTATGACCTACAAACAAAAATATAGTAAATATAAGGCAATGAATCCTGTCATCTGCATGTTCTGTCCTGACCAATTCAATTAATCCAGCACAGTAATATTAAAGATTCACTTGTTACTGCAAACACTAATATAAGATTGTGCCTTCTCTTTAACACTGTACCTGTGGAATATCCACAGGAATGCCCATCAAGCAAAGGTGCCAGGAGGGTATAGACAAATCAAAATGTCTTAAGAGATAAAAAGAAACTCGTCTGACTGAAGCAAAATATATATACAGGAAATACCTACGTTAGCTACACAGAAACATGCAGAACATGGTAACATTACAAACAGCATAGCAAAGTGGACATAATGGCATGAGAGGAAGTATTGATGGCCTTTTTCCTCATGCCAAATTTATCACAGAAAAGAAAAGCAGGCACCACCCTCATCATTTTTATCCCAAATGTTAACCAATTTCCAGTATTATGCCAGGGGCTGAAGTAAAGCGATAAGGACCTTTTCCTTTGGTTTTCCTACACTTTCTAACAGTCAGACCTATTGCACTAAAGAATTGCTATCTATCACAAGACAAAGGGAAAAAAGATTGTGAAACAAACTTGGAAGACAGATTGCTTGAAGTGTTAGAAAATGTTATGGTGAGACTAGGATGATAACCACAGGTCTCTTACACAATCAAGTGCTGCATTTGTTACACTCTGTCTGTTTTGCTGTTTTGTTCAGGGATGTAATTCTTTTTAAAAGAAAATTTTTCTCTGTGACCACTGAGTCTTTTCTGTAAACAATGTTAATTCACTTAGTCTTAATCAGTCATTTTCCGACATTCATGTGATCTTAAGCCAGAACAATGTAACTTCAAGGCAGCTTTGGCAGTAGTTTGGGGCTTGAATCCAAAAGTCTTTATATGTTCTGAAATATTTGTCCTCCCTCATTCCTTTTTCTTGTTGGCTTTCTGTTTCACTTGGTTCTATATTATGGCACATGTCTGCATTAAAATTTATCTGACACTACATCCACTTGGCACAAATACAACAGGAAACCTTTCTCCGCTTGCACAAAACCATATAAAAATCTGAACCTCCAGAGACTCTAAAGGACAGCTGGAAACACATTTCTTACGTTTTCATTTACTTTTCTTGTTTACTTGCGTTTGAAAAATTACTCCCATTCTAATTGTGTAAACAACAGTTATGGACAACAAAAAATTAACTGGATTAGATTACGCTATTTTAAAACAAAACCCCAAAGTTAATGCTACCCTTTACCTGCAGGGGAAGTGATGAACAAATAAACAGATATGACAGCATCCTCTAAAAGAAAACAAAATCTGCTGAATGAAAAGGGAAATGCAAATCTGGAGTAGTAATTTAATTTCGTAATTCTTTCCACTGAAAATGTTTTGCCCTCCATGTTTAAATCTAGAGTTTCAAAATCAAGGTTGCACTGGCTGATACCAATTTCCAGCTGATACATGAATAAGAGGCAGCAGGAAAATACTGTACCACATTAGATTGTTGAATAATACTGAAATATCAATAGTTATTAATAAAGTGTTACTATTGATAAAATTAGAATCAAACCAGGGAAATACATTCTGCAACCCATTTACCTGAATCAAGGATGCCACTGCTATGTGCAATGAGAAACAACTCTTGGCAATTAAGCATAAAAGATTTTTGAAGATCAGTGAGAAAAGGATCAACTTCTATAAGCTATTTCATGATAACATGTAGACAAAGATAAAAGTAGCATGCTGGTGCAATCCACTCTTCTGGTCATTGACAACATAAAATATTTTTTTTTTAAATTCTTTTTTTTTTTTCACCTCATACTAGTATGAGATATACCCATATTTTCCCAAACATGCTCAAAAATTCAATTATTAAGACTAAAGAGACAAAGTTAATAGTTTTACTGACCTAGCTCTTGATAAATTCTGAAATATTCAAAATGTTTGCAATCATTGTACCAACTGCATGACTGCGTAAAAAAAAACAAACCTGCCAAGTTCACACTATATTATCAGGGTGTGCCACTTGGTAGAAGAAAGCAAATGCAGACACACGTCTGCCAATAATACCTATTCAGAAGTCACGGAACCACCTACCGGTGTGGAGTCACCAGTCTCCCCTGCCTTGAACCCAGCAATTCACAGCCTTGCTGAACAAGCCCAACCTAGGCATTTGGCATGGTTCAACAAGCTTGCATGAGGTTTTCAGCAACCTGATCGAGCGAAAGATGGAGCAAAGCCTGGCTGTGATGACAGCCTTATCTGCTTCTCCCTGCTGGAAAGATGTCCCTGTCTCAAATAGAGAAAGGTAAATACCCTTTCGATCAGTACAGGCCCCACCTCACACACGAAAGCACTTCAGAGGGTCCCCCTTTCATTAATACAGTGTGATCAGCAAAGGAAATATCCAAACTGATTTCCCTGATAGTTATCAGTGTTTGTTCATTATCAGCTCTAGAGCCATGAAGAATACTTGTGGAAGTAACACCTGTTAATCCTTTATTTTGCAGCACAAAGCATCAGATAAATATGGGCAACCTACAGGCACATCTTTGAAAATATACCTACAGCAGCAGTAACTAAAAGTAGTCATAAGCATAGAGGGGACAGATGTTCCCCCAATTCTTACCACTCAGATTTGCAACTGAAAAAGAAGGCTATATCACAATGTGCCTTTAAAAAAAATGATGACTTAGAGGAACATAAAATGATATTCCAGGTAAAGGATTATCAGTAAGATGGCAGGTAGCTCCTTCCATAATACTGGATGAAATTCATTCTTCATGCAATTTTGTCATTTTAAGGGAGGCTCTGGAATCACCCTAAGGCAAATATGCAATTGAATGAAAGGGTCTCACTATAAAATCTGGAGTAAATGTGGAGTAAAACAAGCAATTTGAGGGCTTTTTTTGCAACATTTGAAGGAATGAGAAGGGCTTGAGAGGCCGTATCTCTCCCCCAACCTCTACATTAAAGCTGAAAGAGCAGAGGGCAAACGGCATACACGCGAAAGCTCTTGGGTGGGTTCAGATACGAAATTTAAAGGAAACTATTAGAAATCATCATAATAGGCTTTCTTCATATAAAAATATTCAATAATCTATTGTTCCTTGATGTAGGCATGTAACTTTTCCTAATGCATATGCAGTAGCATGTAGTTCCCTAGAAACAAGGGAGTCTTTGCCCTAAAGTGGTACCTTGCCACAGAAAGCAGTGATGACATTGCACAACCACATTATAATTAAAACCGAATTGCAAGACATTCACAGAAAACATTTCCTAAAAAAGCACCATATAATGTGCAACATTTGGTTTTAAAAAGTAGTTTCCTTTTTTTACTTAATTCACCGCCATTTTCTTTTTCAGGCAAAAAGAAAGCAGCTGTTTTGGACCAGACCACCAGAGCCACTGTACTTCATCAGCACTGTGGAATGGCACTCAGCTTCAAAACCTTCCATGTTCCTTCCTTCCCAGTCATACAGTAGGAATAAATAATTTAATCAAGTATTCATCAGGAGAGGGGAATAGCCTATTAGTCTGTGCCTGCGTTCCTTCCCCTTCACTTCCTTGCATTTCTTAGAAGTCCAGACGAGGTAAAGTGTACATCTTTCTTTTTATCTGTGTATTTTATAGCTTAGCTAAAACACAGCTCTATGAGCTTAAGAAAAAAAGAAATTGGTGAGTATCTTCAAATTCATGACCAGCTTTTCCTAAATTAAGATTAAAGAACCAGTATAAACAGAATGTTACAGTTTTTGGAAAACGTCCAGAAAATTCACACTGCATAAGAAACTAGAATGGCACTAAAACAATACTACTTTTAGGAAGTGAGTTACCAGAGATTTCTTCAATCCCTAAAATTAAACACCCATCTCCTTCTCAAAGATACCTATGAGCACACATCCTTGTAATGCAAAATCCTGAAAAAGGCAGTGGGTTTTGTGGCTAGCTCATTTGCTGTAAACACATTTACATTTCTTAAATTACTTACAAAGTACCAAGCTACAGTCATTTGACATGTTTGTCCAAAGATGGGAGGAACATTGTCCTCAATCTGACTGACCAGTGGCAGACTCTAAACAGAAAAAGAAAAGATCATCCTTATTTATTATTTCCATTTAGGCGGGAATAGAATCCTTATAAACAAAAAATACAAATGGACTAGCTACTAGTGTCTTTGCCAGACACCCTTGTCCTGCTTCTAGAGTTTTTAATAAATGTTTTAACAGTGTAAAAGCTTGAAAAAAAGAAAAACATACCAGTACTGCTCTCGAACATACAATACACCTGTGTTTGGCCCTAGAAACGATGGCATTTGCTTAAAAGAATGGGAGCTGCTCTTCTGAGGATTGTAAATGCTTGATGCTATTTGCCTTCTGTTTTATCTGCCTCTGTGATTCAGTTGCCACACTGTCAACTATTCCTCTAAAAAACAAAGTCATCACTCCCCCAAGAATGAGAAATTTACTTATTTACTTTTTTCTTACAGTGAAAGCTAATAGTATAGTATGGAGGCTGTAAAAAAACAAAACAAAACAAAACCCACAAAAATCCATATAAAAAAACCCCATAAACCAAAACACAAGCCCTAAAAAATGCTGTACAATACAAAAATCTGAGATTCATTTCTAGAACAGAGTGTCTTTGGTTTGAGTGCAGCACACATTACTTCTATATCTATGTCCCTCAGAAAAATTCTGAGACAATTGTTCAGCATATCCATGCAGAACTATTTAATTTTAAAGTAATTCCTATGATTTGTCATCTTAAGAGTTGTCAAATAATTTTTTTTTACATTAATAGAAACACTCTCTCACCCTCTGCATGCCTTTAAATTATTAGGTAATTGTTTGAATCTTGTGGGCCACTGGTCCATTTGGCACTGTGTCCAACTCAAAGAAATCCACAAAAAGTAAGTAAAGCATGATGCAGCAGAAAATGCATAATTTACAACAACCTAGAAAAGCAGTATTTCTGAAAGGATCTGGAAAATTTTTGGTCTGGTCCCTCCCTGCCTGTGCTCCTCTCCCTGGCATTGCCCGTCCCAGCAGAATCCGCAAAACAAAAAAGTGGGAAAGCACAAGGCTACGATAACTTCTGCACTGTCTTTTCACAATACATAAAACTATTCACAAAGCAAGTGTCTGAAGACTTCATTTAGAATTGAATCAACTTTCTACAGCAGAAGACACTCAGTTTCATAGCACCTCACTGAAGTCCATTTCAAGCTTCTGAACTTCTCTAAATTCAGCTTCTGAAGCTGAATTTAACTTAATAAGCTTCTGAACTTCTCAGATATATTGCTGCACACGTTTCATGAGAACAGTATGCGTCTTATCCCTAAATAGAAAACCACTGTGATCATTTGGAAATAAAATAAAAGCAGTTACTTTTGCTAATAAGTGTAGGTTGTCACAAATCCAATCTCTGTTTACTTAGTGCAGCAAAGCCTCTGGAAGTCATTACTTTATTCTTTTTCATCATCCATGTAGTACATCATCACTACATGGAAGGAAAGAACTCTGCTTCAATTCAGTAAAAGGACAAAGACGCAGCAAGATGAAAATAAAATACGCCTCTGGGGATCAAGAGACGGAAGGAGAGTGAAGGAAAGAAATACGAAATAAGTGATCATGCTATTTCGTGCTCCAGACAAATGGTCTCTTCTTTCATTCAATTTATTAAATCTAATTAACAAAATAGTATTTTTAAGCCACAGAAACTGCTACAAAATATCATTAAATATCATCTCTGAAACATTAAATATTAGCCACAAATATCTACACCCTGAAAGTTTTAAATCACGTCTTCTCTACAGCAGTCTTCATCTTACATAAAAGAATGGAAAATGAATACATCATTTGAAGGCCATACAATACATTGAAGTCTTTAAGATGATAAAGGTAAAAACCCATAACAATTGTTGGTTTTACTTACTCATATATTCTTTAAATGTCCTCCAAGGCATCACTCTAATTCTGAAATACCTTTTCCCACCTAAAACTGAGGGTCATGTTAGTAATGAAGTAATGAAGTGAATAATTTGAGAGTAAATTGATATCTCTTTTTGTAAGAAGCACTGTATACTCTTTTTAGCATGGGAAAAATATAGTAAATCCTTCTAAAAAATACATCAGCCTGCAAACAGAAAAATAATCTTCTGAGAATTAGGATTTATTATTGAATCCAAATGTAAGTTAATTAACTTTCTTTTTAAATAAATGTAGTATAAAATATAGACCTCAAAATTATCTAACACAATGATCCACTATGGCATGTAGTTACATCCTTTGAAATCTTATGCACAAGAAATAGCGGCTGTGTTGATCAAGAATTTTGAATCCAATAGCAACCGGACCGACTGCAGGCAGAGGTCAGGCAACCCCACTATCTTACATCCTCTAAGACAGACCATGAGATCCAGAGAAGCTCAACACAACCCATCACCGCCACGGCTCTACACAAAAACTGCAGTCCAAGTGCACAGACAAAAGTGCTGTACCAGAAAAGGAACTGTACTTTTACTGTGATAAGAGAGAATTAAAAATAGATTACACCATGAAAATCAGTGTCTCCTACCCAACAAGTGGCTCCGTTCCTGGACAAGATCCCTCTGTGCTGAACCTGAGGTCTCTACTTTAAACAAAGATCTTTCGGGTTTTGATGGACTGGTAAGGAAGACAATCACCTTCATGGCACCCTTACTGTGAAATGACTCCAAAAATGAAGTTGCTTCACCTCCACTGCTCTTTCTATAGATACGTTTACCTAAGCACTGCCTCCATGTATTATTTTCCTCAGTAAGTATCACCTCGCTGTGACTATTTTTAGAGCCCCACTTTCTCCTTTCCTTTCCTCAGTTGGTCTGTATGTATTCAAAGACAACCAAGACTAGAAATATTCTATCTGGTAATTTCAGCTCCGGAATAATGACCCTCCCCTTCCCCCAACAACTATCTACTTAGGGGGAAGGGGAAAAAAAAAAAAAAGAACCAAAAAAACACGTCCTGTGGACCAGATAAATAAATACAGTAAAACTTGTAGGAAATCAGAAGTTGGTTTTTTTTTTAAAATTGCTGCAAAGCCTTCATAAACACATTGTAGCTACACAATATATTGTAACTGCTTTCCTTTGCCTCTGACTGTATCAATTAATCTGGCTATACGTATTAAAAAATCTGAAAGTACAGCATATCTTCAAATCATCAAATTTATTTCAATTCCTCTGAGGTTTTCTGCCTGAATGTAAACCTTGCTGAAAGAGAAGTGTTCCTAGATAGAATCAGGATGGAGATACGAGAGCAGAGCAAGCGCAGAAAAACACACCACATGCTGGCCAACCACAACCTCAGTGCTGAGCAAGCATGCAGCTCCCAGGCAGCAGGCACCAGAGAAGCCACTGATGGATTTAGAGCAAAGAACAGGTCTCTACTAGGTGGCAGGCCTCCAGAACAACCATGTCCTCGCTGGCTGGCCAACTGCTCAGAATGCACACTTCTCACCACTATAAAGCATTGGCATTCTAGTGCATCAAGCCAGATGGCCAAGAAGTATACACACACTAATTAAGCATTTGGATACTAGACACAACAAGCTCCTGGCTGCTATCTGATCAAATATCAAATATTTCCTCTGCACATGTAGTTAAACTGCCAGCATGGTTGCTGCACAACTGTGTCTAACCTGAGAGGGCAACTATAGCAGTGGGTGGAGGCAGCAGCATGAGAGTAAGTCAGAAGGGAAGGCTGGAGACACAAGGGTGGCTATGGTAAGAAAGATGAGGTATGAAATGGTCAAGCATTACTAACATTGCTAACGGAAAGAAGAGAAAAGCAGCAAATGAAAGGGGAGAATGTAGGCTTTACACAACTTGTAATAGCCTATCCACTGATCTAGAAGTTACTTATACACAGTAAAAATATTTGGGCAAAACACTTATCAGGGATGTTGTCAATATTCCAAGGCGTACATTATACATTCAGGAAACCTGGAGATATATTAATGAACACAGTAAGATTTCAAATTGCATATTTAAGACAAAAAAAACCCTTGTCAACAACACTGTAGCAAGGTAAATCAGTATCTGTAAAAGCACTGTAAAGTTACATGCACCTTAAAATGAGATCAAAGTGTGTTTCAAGATTGTGTTTGCTATTTGGTTATTCTTCCTCCATAGCATCTTCTCACTGTATTATCTACTGATTTTCATACCAGGACAACCTGTACAGGAGACCATAGTTGTCCAGATACGAAGCCAAACAGTGAGTCAAATGCAAAGGGCTTGCCTAGCTTTTTCCAGGAACTCAGGCAGCAAGACTTGGCGGTCTCTCAGGACTACCCACAGGACAGACCAAAACTCCCAGAGACAACCTGTCTGCTGCTGCTTTGGATGCAGCAGAAATGGCATCAGATGTCTATACACTGACAAGTACGCCGGGCACAGTACCAGTCCCGATGGCACCCCAGCCAGTGCTGCCAGCCCCTGGATGCTTGAACCGCCACTAAAGAATACGTGCTCCAGCCCATCTGCAGAAGCGGGTTACGCTGCAAGGGCACAGAGGGACACTTTATGTCTCTCAGCTACTCAGGCCACCCTGCCTAAGATATGGCAATTTTAAGCAATAATTTTATGTCCAAAAATTCAGGATAACATAGGATAATAATTCTGCAAATGCATCATCCGAAAAAGATACAATTTCAGGCTAAAATAAAAATAAACTAGATCTGTACGTCAATAACCTCGTCAACAGAATAATAACCCAAGAGGATCAACTAAATGTGAAGATATAGGAGGGACTCCCATTTAATATGTCACAAATATGTCACAAAAGTGCACATTCTCAAAGAGGCTTGCTGGAGCACAGTTGTTGTTTTCCCTTACTTTACTTGTTGAACTCCAGGCAAGAAATTGTCATGGTGTGACTTTGAAAGAAGGAGTTCAATCTTGACAGAACTCCTATGGAAATATCTGCATTAAACTTACCTGCTCACATATGAAAATATATTAAAATTTCTGTTTTGTTTTGGGTTTTTGTTTGTTTTTTGTTTTTTTTTACAGAATGCAACAACTGCATGCAAGATGGTTAATTCTGTTAAACTTCTGCTTTGATACTGAATTTCTACAGTGGATATCTTCCAAGACTTTAAGAAAACTGTTTATATGGAACTTATCAGATCACATGGGAAAACACAACTGGTATTTAGAAATGTGAGAAAGGGTTTATATCATGTCTGGAAATCAACTAGTTAATGGTGACAAAAACCTTAATAAGAGCATCAAGGCAATTATTGGGAAATCTTCCCTGGTAACAGACCAATGTGCTTTGGACACGAGTCCTTCAGCCAGCACAACCACTCAACATTGAGAATGACTCAAGTCTCTCTAAGGAGCGTAACATCTGTGATTATTATTGATAAATACATCCTTGTTCTGGGCTGAGTTTATAATTTATTTCAACAGGAGGGAAAAATCTTTTTGAAGATTAAATTATACCAGTTTTCTCTCCATGTGTTCTGGATTGTATGCACATTTGCAGTCCCAAAGGACATGCTGCAGAAGGCATCCAACTTGGTGTCCCCATAAAAAAAAAATTAAATGAGGACACATGTGCTTAAAGGATTGGATCCAGGGATAGTACATTTCCTTGGACTGCAATAAGGTGGAACGTCTTCTACATGCTATCACTGCTTATTAGTGGTAAGTATGTATTAGCAATAAATGAGATTTGCTTATATGAAGAAAAACAAAATATTTATCTTTTCAGCATGTACCTCACACAAGAGAAACGAGTTTTACAACAAAATATTGAAGGCAAAACCTGTCCATATCAATATTGCACTGCTGGTAATAAAACCTTAAATTAACAAAATCTATTTAAAAGCTGAAGAATTAGTTCACGTTTCATACTATTTATCTGCACTTTGCATTTCTTTTAATGTGTGTAATTTCAAAATCAACAATCTGTTTCACTCATTTCCATTTCTCTCTGTTGAACTTCAGCTGCAAACATTGAATAATGCTTTAAATATGAAAGGGGCAACGCTTGCTTTTGTGTCTCTTAGGAATATCTTGCCTAAGATTTATGCAAATCTTGTATTTTCATCGAATCTGTGTTGGCTAAAAACACCTTTAGAAGACCATTTAAAAAACACAGCATTTAAAAAAAAAATATGTGAGAAAGAAGAAGAAACCCCAAGAGCCTAGATGAAACGATCCTCTTGAACCCCTAATGCAGACAGGCGACAGGGACGGAGCACAGGTGAAGACGACAATAAATCCCTCGAACGGGCTGATGGCCAACCTGGCCCTTGGCAAAGCTTGCTGCACCCTGCGCACACCTCCAGCCGCCCTGAACCTCCGGCTGCGATGCACAGACCAGGGCTCTGCCTTCCCAGCCCGACACACCCTTTGCCATCAGGACTGGCCAAGAGGCTGCTGGGTTTCTCACAGAGAGACCAGAACCAATATACAGGATGTATTCTTCCTATTTGCCTCCAACAGCTGTGTTTGGCAAACGACGATGACGCAGCGACTGGTCAGATTCTAATAAAAAGCAAATTTTCAGTCCACTTAGAAGAATGAAAGGTCACACCTTATTACTGCTGTGGTACTATGCATCAAGTGGTAAACGTCATTACAGTAATTCATCTTGCAAAATACTATGAGCTTGGAGGTTTGTTTGTTGCTAACTCCCATGCATCTATTTGTTCTAAAACAAACTGAGAAAAGAAAAAAATCAAATTTTCCCTCCCACTACTTAATTTTGCTTTTTGCATTCCACTCAAACTAGCAGTCTTTTTAATATATTCCAGAAACAATGAGATATGTTGGTAACAAAGAAACATTATATAGATTGAAGTCATCAAGTTAAATAGCAAAATCTGAATTAACATAAGTACGGGGAAAGTATACTGAAATTAATTTTCTTGATTAAAAACTTCCCACTGCATGACTTTTCATAAATCAAACATATACGTTTGTACAAGGGTTGCTCCCATCATTCGTTTTCTTTTTTTGAGGATGAAGCAGGACTACTTGTGGAAAGCCCAAAGCGTGCTTTTCTAAACTACCGCTCTTTGTATCAAAGTCATGACAAACCAACTTGGATAAACAAAACAACTTTGCTCTACCCAGAGTGCAAGATGGGACGTCAGAAGTTTAGAGTTAAGGTAACAAGGCACCTAAGAATGATGAATGCGTTGGACTTTTCTGCTCTACACGCATACCCAGCAGATAAGGCTGCCCGGGATGGGAACATGCTGTTCTCCCCAGCTCTTCCTGTTGCTCTCCCTCCGCTGCGCTTCTTCCATCTTCCTACAGATGTGGTCACCAGCGCTTAGCAACCAAGGGGACATGATGGCACAGAGGAAAATCCTTCATCTAGAGCTCACCCTGCTCCACCTCCACAGCTGCAAACTATCTTTCACGGCAAATTAAGAAGACTATGGGTTTTTTGTTGCCTTAGAGATACCAAGTGGGACCTCAGAGGTAACTCGGTGTGAGCTGAATTGTTTTTCCTCGCGGGTGTACGGGGGAGAATTTCACAAGCTGGAGACTAGAACCCCTGACTTACCGGTAAAACGTGCCAATGCCATTAAAAAAAAAAAAAAAGAAAAAAAGAAAAAAAAAGAAAAAAGCCAGATGCCCCGGTGACAGGGAAGAGAAAAGCAACAGAAAGACAAGGGAATGAACCGAATACACAACCCACTGCTGCTCAGTGCCCCAACCGCCCTCCAGGGCGAGGCCAGGCGAGGAGGGGGCAGAGGGACCCGCGAGCGGCAACCAAAGAGCGAAGTCTGGGCGAAAGGCGGCGGACAAGACGGAGGAAAGAAAACACTCACCTCTCCCATGCCACACCACCGGTAGGTGTTGTCTGCGCGATACAGGGCGGCCGCCGCCTCCCAGCCCCCGGCGCCGTCTCCGCCGCTGCCCGTCCCCTCCGTGCTGCAGCGGCCGCTCCCGGAG
>VXBL01006261.1:3064799-3195494 GCA_013400195.1 Aramus guarauna
CGGGGTGCCCGAGGCGGGTGGAGACGGCGGCCCCCGAGGGGCGCAGGCGGCGGTGACCCGGGGCGCGGGGTACAGCCGGGGAGAGGCGGAACGAGGGCCGCGCCTCTGCCCCTGCAGCTCTGCGGGCGGTGCCTCCCCGCCGGCCCCCGCTCCGCGCGGGCGGCGGCCTGCAACCGGTTTGCGGGCGTAGGACGCTTCGCCTGCCCGCGTCGTTTCTCGTAAACGCAAGGGCAAAGTAGCTCCCCGTAGCCGTTCTCTTTTGCTGTTCGTGTTCAGTCGTGTTCAATGCTAAATGGGTTTCTGGGTGGAAGTCATTCCTTGCTGTCCTTGGGCTGTAATGTTATACATTTGCGTAATAAGCTTTCAAAAATACTTAAGCATGCTTTTTCTACTGATGGCTAATAGTAATACCTTTTGAAAATCTCTTTGAAAGCAAACAATGAAAAATAAACTAGTCTGCAGCTCAGTGCACGTAGAGGCGTTTTACGTGTTACTTTGCTAAAGGGAGTACCTCGGAGGAGTTGCATCTTGCTCAGACAATAAAAATGTCCTCCGTGCTTTTGGGCATGGACAACAGCTAATAGTTCTGTACAGATTTTAGGGGCAAATAGCCACCTGAAGAGCACTGAGCATTCAGGCTCTGCAGTTCTTAAAATGTCTATCTAAAACAGTTATGGATAGCTAGCCACAACAAAAACCACAGCTAAGCACAAGTTAAAATGCTTAGCCCCGAAGATAAAATGCCAGCCCAGTCTGGCTCCTCAGCACTTTCACCAGCAGTCCTTCACGTTCCTGAAGGCCTCTGGGCGGCCTGGGTGCTTGTCTGCACCCATTCCCCATTCTCATGGTTTTAGAAGCTCAGTGGATCTAGAAGGCTGCATACTTTAATCACGTCTGTAGTTTTTGTCTGTGGCCATAGCATAAGACCATGAAAAGTCACTGGAAATACCTTGGATTCCCAGCTGCTTCAGAGCAGGGAAGGGCAACATAGGGTAGTTTTGATGTCAGAGTATGAAAATTCAGCATATACTTGTCACAGCAGAACTGTAATCTAAGTGATAGCAATTGTTTTCTTCATCTTTAGAAATAAATCTACACCTTCTGTAGAACTAAGAAAAATACATTAACAAAATGCACAAGCATAGATTTGAAAATGTTCTTACGTGATCCGTATTCTGTGCTTATGTTTGCTTGCCCAAAGTCTGTGACTTTCCCTGATGCAGCACCAGCATACCCCAGCAGGGAGAAAGGGGTGCTAAAAGGGCATTTTCCTCTTCAGTTTGTTACGTTAGCACAGAGAATGGGTTATTGTTTCTGTAGTATATTTAGTCCTTTCCTCAAGTTGCGTCACATTTCGTACAAGCCCCCAGCCACAGGAGCCTGCATGGAACTGTATCCGTATTGTCCTGACTGCCAGAAACTAGCTTCTTGAGTGTGTCTAGTTTTCTCTTAATTTTAAATAAGTTTTTTAAAAAAATAAATAAATTGGCACTTATTCCCTGCAGTATAGTAACAGTATTTGATAGCTTCTGCCTGGTTGCTCCAAACAACATATATTCTAAGAAGCTGTAATTTAACACAGGAGACAGTGTGACCTGACTTTGGTGGCTACCACAGATTTCTGTATACATTTGAAGTTGAATGTTAAACCGAAAGGGATCACATGCAGAGGGAGAATATTCTTTATTTTTATTTATTTTTTTAATTTATTTTTATGATATTTTTATTTCTTCTCCTCTCTCAAAATGCAGCCTAAATAAAGTTTTTTCCCCTTTTTACTATGTTCTTCTGTTTCTCTTTTTTTTTTTATATCATTTTGACATTTTAGTGCTGATGTACATTTCCTTTCTGAATGCCTTGTCTATGTTGAAATCTGTGACATTTCAGTATCCAATAGTTACCAGAATAGTTATGTTTGTCTTCAGGACAAGCCAGGCCTGTGATATTCTAGACAATGATGATTATGTAGTTGGCTAACAATGACAGTGCTTCTTAAAATTACCATGCATAATACAACCAATAGATTTCCTTATGACACAGAATGCTAAATTAATATTAAATAAGTAATTTGTTACATTAAATTTAAATAGGTCATTCAAAAGCATCCCCACACAGCTGTGGCATTTTTCATCTGTTAGATAACAACATCTATGGCAATGGGCTCTGGATTCATTACTAGGCTGCAATTACTCAGTGCTAGAGTCGCACTGACAATGAGTACAGACTACAGCTAATTTACTTATTTGCTCCATGTTTTCATATAGACAAAGTCTTAATCACACCCCATAATAATAATAATGCCACTATTACTGTTTAATACAAGTAATAGGATCATAACTGTAATAGCTAATTAATAAGTGAAAAAGTGATGGGGTTTATCAGATGGGAAAAACTGTTTCCAAGGGAGAAGATTGTGAAGAAATGAATTCCAATAGTTAATACCATAGCACCACTCTGTGTTCAGAGTAGATACAGCTTTGTAATCAGTACATTTCTTAACAGCTCTGTTGCCATCTGAAGAAACACAGTGACCTTTCTATCTGTCACCTCATTAATCCTATATATATTGCAATGTGCAGGTTACTTAAGGTATACCATGAGAAAAGTAAAGCATGGATACAAACGTGCTGAATATAAACATTTTGGAAGAAAAATGTCTAGTACCTCTCTTGATATCAGTGAGCCAAATGGAAGTATTAACGGAATGGAAATGACTACAGTCTATTACCAGCATCTTCTCTCCAAAAGCTAAAAAAGAAATTTTGACCCATTTAGTCCCTCAGTTCCTCATCTATTTTCCTACTCACAATAGATCATCCTGAAGAACAGAACAGACTTACCCTCTGCCCACACTTCCTGCCAAATAATGTTGTACCATATAATGCATTACTGTGCTAACTCTTCATTCATGGACATCATTAGCAAGGAGACAGTCGATAATTGGGCTTCAGAAAGTCTAGCCTCTTGCATCATACTTCCAGCTTGGCATTAGGTCGTGTTAAAGTCACAATGCTTGTATTAATGTCACAGTTTCCTCACGAGGATTGGATCTATGTGAAATTAAAGATCCTATTTTCTTCTCCAGCAATCCTTGATTCTGTCAGTCACGAAATATTGCTGTCTCAGGAGCTGCTTCGCTGGTGTCTCTGCAGTGAGCCAGCTTCCTCAATGCCTGTCAACAGTCAGAAACAATTAATTTCTGATTGGATTTTTTTTTAACATATATTAATCTTCCCTTCCTCTTAGTCAATAGCTGTTATTTTTCTTCAAAGATTGTACCATCAGATGTCACTACTTACACTGTCCAGTTAGGGTTTGTTTCTGGCATTATATTGTATACTTTCTCCTGGATTTTCTTTACTGTAGCTCCTCTTGTATTTTAAGATAAGCCATTCAGATGGCACCCTACAGGAGAACTGTCATGTGTGTGAACTCATTCTGCCATGACAGGAGTCTAAGAATTTGACATCAAATTCAATGCAAGATGGTTTTTGATGGTGTGACTCAATATTTTCATGGAAAATACACATGCCAAAATGGGCAGTGTGTCAAAGTACCGTGTCATGAGACACTGCTGCAGCAGCCCCATAAACTACAAGTCTACCTTCAGCTGATTCTGAAGTGCTGTTGCATCAAACAGTGTACCAGCTGTAGAAGGTAATGTGTTGCGGGCTCTGGGATTCCTCTGCCCTTCCACAGTATATCTGCCATTGGCTTGTGCCACAGAACTAGTGGACTATTATCACTGAGGTATTAAGACCTTTCAAAATCTGCTAATGAACTAGAATATGGCTATGACATTATCAAACTTAAAAAATACTGGAAAAGTAAACAGCAGTCAAACTTTGCAGTTAAAACTTTTCCTATAGTACATACATTTCAGTTTAAGCAAAAATTAATTTCTTGCTATGCAAAGCAACCCAGCAGCAGTATCTCAAAGTCTCACTGAGCTGCAGCGTCACTGGGCTCAGAGGCCGTACAGAAAATACTGCTTCAAGACAGTGAGTTGAAGTAAGGGAATTCATGTACTGCTTTTACTCTTTCACCCTCTTTCAACAGCCCACCAGCAGTGGTCTCCTACTTCTTGCTGAAGACTTGCATGTTGTTTTTTTTCTCTTATTTTAGTGGAATTGTCATCCACATGTACAACTTGTTTACAGAAGTTTGAATTCAACTTCCTGTTGACTATAAGAAGTTTTAAAGAAAATGAGTATTTCTAAAACACCTTTTGTATTGCTTTTTTGTCTCGGTATGAGTGACTGAGCCAACACTATAGAGAGATCAATCTAAGGATTTAGTTCAAAGTCTCATTGGATTGCTTGACTCTTACAACCTTTGATTACCAGTTTTACATTGGAAACACATTTTTGTACCACCTCATTATAAATATGAGAACAGGTGAAGTGGATGGAAAAATGAGTTTTGTACAAGTGTCATAACTTGCACTTTGCCAGGTATTAGAAGACTGGGTCCCATTCTGTCTGTTGGAAGTATAGCCATTATCATCAGTAATCTTAAATACCTGTAGAGTAGCCAGTTCTTTCAGAAAGCTCAACAGACAGCTCTTTAGCCACTTACTATCACACCTATTTTCCAGATTTCAAATGATTTGTTCTGTTACTTTCTTACCCCCTTCCAGTTTGTTAACTCTCAGCTGTGGGGGTGGTAGAACTGTTTTCCACAAATGGTCTCACTAAAACTGCAGTTGGTTGTTAGAGAAACTCCAAACACAGCTTTCTACTTCCTTTCTTACAAAGCAAAAGGTAAGATGTGCTACACAACGATAAGTAACAAAATATACGTCAGTGATTCAAAGAGCTCCTCAGGCAATTCCTTTTACTTGCAGATGCAACCTATTTAGATCTTTATATATTAAAGAGATATGAGCTACTTTCAATCTTCAATACTTTCAATGTTACCAGTGAATACAGAGGTTTAAAGATGTTTAAGCCTTGGTTAAGCAATTGGTGAGTGTTAGTACCGTAACATCTAAACCATTCTGCTTAATTTTGAAGAATAATAGAAATATTAATACAGTATTTCTGTATCAAACTGATTAGTTTGGGATGCATTATAGTGTCAGATCCCACCTGGCTATGATTTGGATTTTGCGCCTGTCTTTCCAGTCACATTATATTGACAAGTCCACATGAAAAACTTCTGCATTGCTGCATATGCCATTATACCTGTGAGGATGTAATATGAAAGACTGGAAAGTTGTGGGTAGCTGAAAAATATTAATAGTTTTTTAATTGCCATTTAATAAGCACTTTTAAGTAGAAAGAAAGCAAAGGAATATTTTTTAACAATACATAAGTTTTTAATGGGAAATGAAGAAAATATTTCTGCTCATCAAGTGGTTTGCCTAAATCTCCCTTTCACAACCACACCAATGTAAGCATTCATCTCTGTTTCCAACATGAAAACACAGAGTAATAAAGTTGGATCTACTTTATATATAAGAAATGTATACCTGTATTCTGCCTTAAACCCTAAATAATTTATATTAATATTGAAAATGAATGTGGGCAGAGATTAGGTGCTTTTAAAACTTTATTTATTTAAATCAAGTCTTTCCTCAGCTATTCACATTTCTTAATTCTTCTTTTCCCCAAAGGTTGACTAATTTTTATCTCCATCAGTTTTAATTGTACTTGCACAATTTCTGTATGCGATTGAAAGAGAAATCGAATTGTTGAAGTCAAAGGAGAAAGATTTTCTGCCCTACGGAGAAAGATTTAAATAAGACTATACTATGAAGAAACTAAGTGCTTATTTCAAAGAAAGTCTCTACTTTCTAAATTACATGTTTTATTACTTGTCCACCTACTGTAGTTTATTGACTGTCCACTATGTTGATTTGGAAAGAAAGCCATGTCTACTAAGCCCATAAAAAACCAAAACAAAACAACAAAAACAAACAAACAAAAAAACCAACCAAAAAAACCTTGAAAACTTTAACAAAACTTTGTGCCCACAGTGTCCATAAGAGGGCACCCTTATCTAACAGCTGAATTTTTTGCAAAAAATAAATATTAAAAAAGGAAAAATAAAAAAAGGCCTTTCTAAAAGCTTTGGGAGGAGAGAAAACTCCATGGAGAGTTTAGTGAGGGACAAAGCTATTAAGATACCTTGTCATGTTAGTGCTGATAAGGCAAGTCTAACTTAAAGCACGCATTACCTTTATATTAATGTTTTCCTAAAACAATTTTGTTGACATTTCCTCATAGTCTAAAAGTTAAAATAATGTAATTAGGTCACCAGAATTACAAAGCTTTTTTAGCATTGTCTAGTAAAATAGGTCTATTTAACCAAGACAGACTTGCTAGCAGGAGCAATGGAGTCTAGCTAACAAATCCTCAATCAAGAACTTTCCCCTGCCCCCTTTATCTTCTATCTTACCACAGTAAGGTCAGGTTTTCTAATTTTGTTGATATTGACAAGAGTTTTAGGTACTATGTCTAGTTCAATGACTACTGATATGTCTGTGATGATGTCAGTGATAACATTTACGTGGTAAAAAGTCTGTAAACAGCAGATAAAATTATTTCATTTATAAATTGTCATCTTTAAATTGCCATGAAGATGTCTATCCATTTGCTTGTCCAGAAGGAAGGAATGCCCTTTAAAATTGTCAGAAATTTATTTAGAATATGTGTGCATCTGTTGCAAAAAATCTTGCTCTGCCAAGAAATTGTAATGGTTTCACTCATCTGCTACTCTACTACTGACAACAAAACAATTTCCCTTTACAAGAGATTTGCACTGGCTCCAACTTCCTCTGTTGCCCTTTACATATTCTAGGTTTCTCTTCTGTTACCAGGATACTTATAGGTAGAGTTTGGGTACAGTGGATTGGACTGGTAGTAAGATACTTGTTTCAAAAGCATTCTGAAGATACCGCTTTTGACTGCGTCTTAACCAGGAGGAAGACTGCTGGTGTTTTTAAATGCTAAAGCAGTCTGGCTGAGTCTCTTTTCTGGAAAACCATGGCTTGGAACAGGAAACTGAAAGGTCAGCAGGGCAGGCTTTGTCTCTGAAGATCCACTCAAATCAGATGAACGCAGCTTTTTTAAGCAGCAGCTGAAAATTTGTAGTGGTAACTGCTGTGCATTTTTGTATGTAGAATGTAGACCTCATTTCCACTCATAAACTGGAGGAAAAAAAAAAAATGGCAAAGCAAGCTGCTCGCTGAAAATGGGAATCTTAGCAATTTGCCAAGCATCTCACTAGAAATTTGTGCCAGCAGCAGACAGAAAAATCGTTTCCCAGGGTAGCAGTCAACTACTTGCTGCAGAAGACTTCTCCCTCTTGCTCAGTACCCGTCATCATCCACTCCACACTGCCAGCTCCTACAATACTTTTCACTGCTTTAATATAACTTAGTTATATAATCTGTATTAAGACTTCATACACAAAGTCTTGAAAAATGTAAAAGTTCTGTTATCTTTTTTACATGTTTTGTTCTGTTGTTTTAAAAACAGAGGTACTGAAACAAAGCCTGTTAATCATACATTGAATCAGAGGACTAGGAATATCTAAATATAGTGGTTGGGATCTAATCTGGGCTCACACGCAGCTACTTAACAGCTGCTGAAGTTTTGTTTTAGGTGGATAAACCATATAGATTGATTTCGTGATCAGGGGAGTTCCAGAACACCTTTGTCCTCCATTTCACACATACCTCTACAGCCTTTCTGTCAACCTATTGGAACTTAAATAAATTACATTAAAACTCATCATCCCCATAACATTTTTACTTGCAGTAATGGTTGAAAAAGATTGAGGAACACTGTCATACAGAAAATGTACTTTGCTTGAAAAGATAGGGCTACTGAATCTTTAACAAAGATGTTTATCATTTAAATATTAACCCACCATTAAATACCACTGTATACCAAAAAATAGATGTTACTTTTTATAGAATTTGTTTTTTGAAAAAATTCCTTTACTGGATTCACTTCAATTTGTCATTTTACTAGTTCTGAAGACATGACGCCTTTTCAAAAGGCAAAATATGTGTGAAATATGGTTATGTTTGGGGAACGTAATGCAGCAGTAAGATGGTCATATCTAAGACAGATGTTTAACAAGATGAAGATGATTCTAGAGTACATCTTTCATGAGTCACTGATTAGATGTTTATGCAGAGTACTATAAGGGGAATGGCAACATAACCCAAATAGGGGCCAGTAAGTTTCAGTTTGTGCACTTATCAGGAAAAAAAAAAAAAAAAATACTAGTGGGCATCATATTTATGCAAAAGGGAAATAATCACCAGAACTTCACCATCAGACCTTAAGCTATCTACACACTGGTTTTGCATCCTTAGAAAGAGATTTGCCTCCCCTTAACTCCTAAAGAAATATTTTTAATGATACTTTTCAAATACTGACCTGTTAGAGTATTTGATGGAGCCAGCGACACTCCTCTGCAGCTGCCCTTTTCTTGGGATGACTCTGGGGCACAGAGAGTGGTCTGACCGCTACCCGTGTTGCTGCCATTTACATCAGTTTGCTCCCCAGGAGTTCGGAAAGCGTTGTGCCTGCTGTGGCACCATGTGCTTAGCATGAGCAAGAGCCGTGCACCCCCCAGGAAAGATGGCAGTTACACACGGTATGCTGCTGTGCATTTCTTGTCTGCATGTTCTGCTTGGTACGAAGGTCTCCCTAGGAGGTTCCAGATTTTCTGGGCAAGCTCAGCACAGCAAACCTGTTCAGACCAATGGGACTGGGCTCCTGCAGTGAGCACAGCTGTAAGGGCAGGCTGCAGTGTGCAAGCTACCAAGGATATTGGCAGAAGCTGAAGTACTCTTCCAAAAAAGACTGAGCACTGTTAGTTTTCAGCAACAGAAACTATGTTGCTACGAAAGAGGCAGGAGGGTTTGTTTGGGGTTCTTTTCCCCTCTGGACCTTTGGTTTGACCAAGTACGTTTTTTTCCCACTCAGGAGTGGTCTTAGCAGAGGCAGTTCACACAGACCTTCCAAACAGGTATTTTGGACTGTCTCAGAACAAAAGTTTCTTCATGTGCTTGCAAACTCTGTTTTTTGCATTGTCTGGCTTTTGCAGTTAGCTTTGAATATATAACCATGGGCTAACTTTCCCTGTCCCCAAAGTTAATGTGTTTAAGATCAGACATCATTTGTTGTTATTGTCTCCTGAGTACAGTAGCACAAATGGGAGGAATCGCTGGAATAATGAGACAGACATGAGCTTAGCACCAAGATAACATGAATTGCTAATAGGAGAAGATTAGCTACAGCTCCCTTCTGACTACTGCTCTTTCTTACAGCCAGATGGGGTTTTCTTCCCCTTTCCTCAGGTTTTGATCTCAGGATTACCCCTTTAGTCTGAAGTCGTCCTCCTCTGAGGAGACCTGCTCCTTGTTTGGGACCTGTCTATGACATATGTGCAGAAGCACATGAAGCAAACAACTCTGATGCAGCGTTTTGGCTCAGTACACTGGTAAAAACTTCTCCCCTCTCATCTATTTTTAGATGATGAAAACCATGAGAGAAAGGACACATGTTGGCTACCCTTTCAGAAAGAAGGGTAGGAGGCTAGGTAGAAATGTCCCCAACATCCATCCCAAGGGTGTAAGACAGGCCCTGTTCTGATGTGGGAAATTCACAGATTTCTGCTGATTGATGAGAAGTATTTACAAGTGTTTCCTATACATAACACTGAAGGCAAGACAAGTTGTACCACTGCTTTGTTAACCAAACCAGTAAACACATCGCCAAACCCACTGTACATTAGGTCATACCCAGTATTATGTACAAGCATACACCTTTTTTCCTGATTTTGCAAAACTATAGTTACATATGCTTTGCTCTGTGCCCACTGCATTGCTGTTTCTTTCCTCAAAATGAAGTCTGATCTGTAGCCATTGCCTTGTCTATCTCCCTGTACACTCGGATTCTGATCTTTGTTCCAGAGGTAGCTGTGCTGAAGAGTACGTTATTACTCCTGATTTATGTAGTGTAGCTAACGTTTAAGAAGAGACGTCAACCATTCCTGTGAAACACTCTAAATCTGAATCACTCGCTGAACCACTTTTGCTGAATAGCAGTAGTTCAAAGAAAAACATCACTGATTTAAGAAGAAAATGAAAAAAATGACAGTCATTTCCATGCCTTAAGTCACAGACATAATTCACAAGAATTTAAACATCCTGTGGAAATAGAATGGTAAATGTATTGAAAATTGTTTTTAAATGAGAATGAAGGTAAAGTTGGATGACTTGAATTGTAAATTAATTTTTAATCATAATTTTTAGTGTCACAGAGTATTTTGGATTTGTTTTCAGAAGGTTATATGCAGGCTGTGTCTGCTAAATTTTAGGAATAAAATTACGAATTACCAAAGGAAAACCATTTTCATTCAAGCTGATATCTTTCTTAAGGATTATTAATTCCAATAGCTGCAATTTACTGCCAGGAAATCCATCAAATGAAAGGAACTTCATGTCCCTGCTGTGTTGAGCTGAGCAACAGTTCCTTTAGATGCTGGTTTTACCTTTTCCTCGCCTTTTTTTTTTTTTTAAATAAGCAGAATACTGTTAACTACTTTTTTTCTGCCTCAAACTTTACTTGGCCTGATTTCTTTTTCACATTCTGCTCTCATTAGACCAAGATGCTCATCTGTTATCTTAAATGGCCCAAATCCAACATAACTGAAAATTGGAACCATTCAACTCACAACTCTATCTGGTAGAGAAAACTGGCACTAATATTTCTACGTGTGTATTGTTCCCTTAATTCTGAGACTATCGCCTTTTCTAGACTGGTTGACAAGTTTTCCCCCTTTGCCATATGTATAGATAATACGCAAGCTAAAGCTGTCATTTCAGCATCAAAAATAAGTAAGTTTTAGGGAACTTTGAGTTTTTAAGGAATAATTAAACTATGAAAAAAATATGTGCAATGCAAGAACAAGGCCAGCAGCAATTGACAGCTGAGACTGGAGAATCAGCTGTAGCTGACATACTGTATTTTGTTCTTTTCTGTGTATTTTATTTCCATCACTTTCCTTGTTACACCTTTATGAAAAATTATGACTATTAACACTTGGGAGACAACCACGTGTAATACAGTATTTACATTAGCAGGACATAAATACTATTAATCTAAAAAAACTTACCACTACTAGTACTATAAATAGGAATCCAATTTTTTGTTATTCAGGTATTTTGTTTCGCTTTCACTCAAGAAGAAAGAATCCAGAACATGCAAAACGCCCAAATTACCTATGATGACAAGAGACAGCAATTAATCTACATCATTTACTTTTATCTCCACAGAGCTTTTAGTAGTCATGGATTTCCCTTGAGATAGAAAACTCCATTTTACAGCAAAGCAAGCTTTCCTTATCTCCAGGATAGGGGCAACCTTGTAGAGGTATATAGTTCAGTCTCAGCACTCATTCTAACCAGAGATATAAATGGTGATGGTTCCTTTCATGTCCACTGGAAGCTGACCTACATTACAAAAGTAGTGGCACTACATTTCTCAATGCAGCAGCAGGTTGCAGTGATTATCCATCTATCTTTAATGCTACCTTGAGTACTTCCACTTATGCATTACAGCTGACAAGAGTAGAACAGCAGGGCCATAAGGAGAATGTCAATAATCATAGAAAGCCAAATTTGACCTACTTACCCAGAGATGAGTAGCATCCTATTTTCAAGCAGCAAAAATGGATGACACGCCTTATCTACATAAGCAAGCCAGATAAAAATAACAGGAACTTGACAGGTGAGCTGAAAGGATTGCTATAAAATTTAAATTTGAAGGAAGGTGAGAAAATGAAGACAGTGAAGAGGTAGCCCCTCCCTTGGCTTATGACTTTCCTTTCCCCAGCACTGAACATTCAAAATTCTCACTTTGTTCCACTCCATTCAGGCAGTGGAACAGGAAGCCATACAGCAGGATGACTGGCTAAATAGTGCCTGCGAGGCTTTGCTGCCCAATAGCAGCTGCCAAATGGGAACTGTACTTTCCCTTATGTGCCTGTCAGGTGCACTGTATTACATACTGATGAGACTATTCTTACCATATCACTAGATACACATGTTGATGGCACAAGCATTCTGGTTCTAACAAGGTTAAAGGACAACTGTGATATTTTTGTTTGTTGCGCTAATTATTCTGGCCCATTCAATACTATCAAGATAGAGTATTCACCTTCATATAACAGATCTAAGCTTTCATCTCTACAGCATCTCTCCTTCCTTGAGGGGATTCTCAGCAACTGGAAATCCTGACAAGTACATTCATTTACTGTTAACCTGGTCTTACACTTTCAGAGAGGAGCATACAAACGGACGAAGAGCAGACTCAGGCCATGAGACAAAGAGGGTTCCCATATTAAAGGAACCAAGAGCAACCAAGTCTGTTTCATAAAAGGACTATGCTTTTAAAGGCCTAAATGTAGGAGAGTTGTGAGCTGGTTTGAGTTTTCTGCTAGTAACTTCAAGATGAAAGTCTTGAGGAAACTTAATGAGACACTATTTCTTAGCAGTCATTTTCCAGTAGGAATTTTGTTTTCAGCAACAGCTTTCTAATCTAGCTTTTGTTTCAGAGGCTAAAACCAAACTGAAAAAAATGAGCATTTGTGCTATGAATATAAGGACAGTTAGATCTTCAAAGGGGATTGCTGTGTTGCTGGAGAGCCTATCTTTTACCTAAGCATGCATATTAGTATCAAAGGATTACAATTGCTGAGACACCCGTTGGGTTTTTTTGTTTTCTTGTGCGGAAAGTTGCATTCAAGCATTCTGAACAGAACAGTAATGATCTTTGATCTGTTTTGTGGACTTCTGTCAAACACAAATCAGAGAGTTCCCTTACCAGTATTAGATAATAAATTCCTCTGATCAGTGAAATTGTATTATTTTCGCAGAGAGAACTATATGCATACATAAGAACATAAAACTAAACAATATCACTTACTTATCATGTTTTCAATACAGTATGAAAATTTGATTACATAACGCAA
This sequence comes from Aramus guarauna, assembly GCA_013400195.1. NCBI lineage: Eukaryota > Metazoa > Chordata > Aves > Gruiformes > Aramidae > Aramus > Aramus guarauna. The sequence continues at coordinate 3,077,799 of VXBL01006261.1, forward strand.
GACAGAACAAGTTGCAGTTCTTTGGCATAAGGCAAACTGTATGGAACAAGTTTGAGGGGAGTAACCAGGAAGAAGACTTGAAGGAAAAGGAAAGAGTAACACACAAGAAATATTTTTGTCGGAAATAGAAGAGATGAGAAATCAAAAAGTCCATGTAATTGGGAGCCTTCTGGAGAGCACACTTGAACAAGAGTTCAAATAGGTATGGTCAGACTTTCCAAATTTCATTCTGCTGGGGAAGTTTTCATTCTGAATCAAAGGAAACCCCAGAAATTGTGAAGTTTCCCATGGGCAGGAAATTTAGACTGTCTCATTTCATCTCATCCCATCCCTCTTTGGAGCTCCTTCTACTAATTTGATTCCTGGCACCCGTGAAAATCTTCTACTAGCAGAGTTTCTGATCCTGGAAAAAACTGCGCTATTGAGCTCTTAGTATGGCTGTGATCCCGAATCTGCAGAACACTGCATCTACAACTACAACTACATCACAAGCAAGAGTGCTAAGACACCTGCTGTGAAGGTGGCAGCCTAGAAATGGAGAACAAAAGATTAAGACAAGGCTAAGGATGCAAGAGTCTTCACTCTAAGATCATGGCAGCGGGAGTCCTCCAAGAAAGTTCTGGTTCAAGTTTCCATGCTGGAAAAGTTCTTGAGTTTTTGCAGTAACTTTAATATTGACACATGCAGAATCTACTAAGCAGAGAGAATGCAAAACTACTTACAGATTTACCAAATAAGACCTGGAACAAAGGAAAAGCCTCCAATCTATAGAAAATAGTACAACTTAATTCACTTTCAATGGCTCCGATAAACAGAATATAATCATCAATTTTGTTACAATGGCCTCAGAAGATAGGATTAACCAGTTTCTTACAAGCCATATTATTTAGCATCACATTTTGATTATGAGATTTTCTCCCCCCAGCAATTCAGGCTGCATAACATCCACTGTCCATTTAACCACCATGGACTATCTGATGATGGATACTTTTAAACTGGGTTCAATTGACTGTGCAGCTGTTTAAACACCAAAGGCACTCAAGTGACTGCTTAAGTCATTACTGCTAGAGGTACTGCATTCTGAATCAAACTCTAACTAGGAAAGAAGCTGTGTCTTTCACATTATTTCATGAAACACACATACTGAGACAGAGTTTCAGGGTGGGTACCTCTATAAATATGGTTTGTAGAAAAAATATTTTAAAAATTACAGATTTTATGTCTCTTTTGGATAACATGTTTCATAGAGTTTCCAGGTCTCTGTTGGGAATTTTTCATAATGCCTGTATTGGCGATTTAAGAAACATGATCTATATGGAAAGAAAAAAAAGTAAATTAAGCAACAACAAACCCACCAGATTTTATCCGGATTATGATGTGACATTCTTCTAAAACAGTAATGGGCAAGGTGCTTTGACAATTTCATTGTGTTATTTGCAGAAAGCAGAACTATTTTGAAGCAAACCCAGTCTTCACTGAAAAGCATTCATGTTGGTTGATGTTTCTCATGAAAAAAATTGAAGTTTAAAAACCTGTTTAATTTGCTTAGAGCATAAAGAACAGAATTATGAAAGATTTCAGTACAAACTTCTCTGCATTTCTAATGTTTTGAACTTCACCCTAGAAATTCTAAATGTCATTTCTGATGATTCCTTTTTCTTGTTCTTTTTTCTTTTTTTTTTTTTAAAGCCAAGTCCTGACTTCAGATTGCATTACCCAGTAATTATGTTCAAATATCTTGTGGAGGACGGCTGCTAAAGTAGCTTTTACCCTCCTTTCTCCCACAATAATTTTTCCATTATGCCTTACATAGCCCAGCTGCTTCTGTCATGTCACTTGACATGTAGTGAAATAACCTGACAAGGGAATCTTGCAAGAGAAGGAAGAAACTAAGAAAACCAGTCTTCTCTTCTGAGGTCAGGACTAAACTCACAGCCAGCTAAGAAAACAGCCTGTGTATTAAGTTTAGCAATACTATTAACAGCACACATTCTTGAAAACAGCTCAGAACAAATGCTAGTTTTACTACCTTCATATTCCTCACAGGAACATAATGATACAGAATTCATTCCTCTACTCTCTGATATAAATGATGACCCTCCATTAATCACTCAGTTTTACAAGTGTTTTTGCATATGGATAAACTGCACAATGCTGTTTCTCTGGGAAAATTATAATTTAAATACTAATGAAACAGCATTTTGTACAAGATACATTCTCTTGATTTGTTTTACTGTCATGAAATGGCTGACTACATGGAAAATCTATGCACGGTTTGTCAAATTGCTTTCCTATTTCAAAAAATGTAACTGTTATCCTTTCTGATTATTGCAATAACAAATGTCTTTGCTTTTAATCAGAAGGGGTTACCCAGGGTTTAGCTATAAGGACAATAAAGGGGCATGTAGAAATCAACTTTCTGGAGCAGCTTTGTACATGTTCAGTATTTGAATAACACCTTTTTGAGCCTAAATATTTTGGAATAAAAGTTAAAATCTCTCATATGGCATTTGCATTAAAAGTAGTATTCTTATCTACAAAATACATATCCTAATTTCTTTTTTTTTTAAGACTTGAATTCACTAAAACACAGCACAGTTATAAGTAATTAATATTAAAGATAATATCAACAATTTCAAGTTTGAATTTGACAAATTTCAAAATGTGTCAATTATAAATTTGTCTGATTTGAAATTTTCAAATTGTTTCTTATTAGTGACACAGTCAAATGGATGTGATGTGAGAAATATGAAGTACTTTGTATTCATCGTGTACTTGGTCATGCACCATAATTTCAAATGGACAAAATGGCACCTTGGGAAGACTGAACTATAAAGATCTGCAGAGAAAATTGAATAAATGTATAAAACTTACAGTGCAAGTCTCATCAAATTATGAGAAAAGAATAAATTAATATTGGGCCATTTCTTTCTCCCGTTACAATTTTTGTCACAATAATGGGGTGTAATAGTATTTAATATACAGAATTGGTAGGATGCTAGTCAATCCCAATTCAGTCTCAGAGGCTTTTATGAAAAATGAGGTAAGAAAAAGCCCATCATAGGCTTTGGCTTGAATTAGCATTTTGAGATCTCATATAGTATATTGGAATATGGTGGTACCTTGTTACAATAATAGTTGTGAGAATGACAGATATCACAGACAGCACTAATTTGATTCTTCTTGCATTCTGTAAAGATGATAAGAATGGCATTGTTTTGGGGAGCAAAGAAAAAAGAACCTGTTTATAGATGTCAAACCTTTCAGCCTTGCAATCTGCTTTCCCATAAAGAGCCAAAGCAGACCAAGAGAAACTGCTTTGAAATGAGGTAAACAGTACAGCAGAAGCCCTAACAGCTTTTCAGAAACACACAAAACAGCTGCAGTTTGGTATGTAAACCTAACGGTGCTCTATTGACTCCCAGCTGCAGAGCAGACAGATGGCAGCATACGGCCGTACATTTGTGAAATGAAGTAGAATTTCAACACTGACCTTCTGAACCAGGATCCCAGGGGCTCACAAACATTCCATATAAGTTTGACAGGGTGTCTCACCATGGCTTCATGGTCTACTTACAGGTAAAAAAAAAAGCTGTTCACTGTCTTTCCTGGTACTTTTGATACCTTCTGAGAATAAAAATATAGGTAACTGGAGAACAGATTGCAAGAATGAATTATTAACCTGACATAAAACAAAAACACTGTTTATAATACCCCAGATACATAAGCACACAGATATACTTGTTATTATATTTTTTAAGTGGGATATCTGTCTGCATATGGTCTTACCAAAACCAGTTACAAACGTAGATTAACATATGGTTTCAGTTTGAATTCATACATTTAAAGTGTTGTTTTATTTTAAAACTTTTGAGTGTTGATACTCATACACATGCAGATTTCCAGTAACTTGAGCACATCACACATCTGAACCAGGAATTACATTCATGCTGGTGACTTTCTAAACAAGCAGGACATGTGCAAGCATGTTTAGGAACATCACACGAGACTGTCAGTCTCTAGTAGAATTTTGGCAAGAACTTGCCACAGAAACTACTGATAACTCCTGTATGAGCAGAAATAATACTTTATGGCCAAAAAGAAAAAATAACTTTCATTCTGTCAGCAGAACCCACACTGTTTAGAAATTACTTGACTACACAAGGTCCATAGTGTGAAGCAGATGAATAGTAAAAAATTGAAAATGACTCATGGCCAGCCTAAGAAGAAAGTTCATGCTGGTATAACTAGACAGGAAGGATCTCTGCAGCAAGGATTTTGCAGTAGAAGCTATCAGGTAGAGCAGGGGAAACGAGGGGGCTATAGTTCTAAAAATCTACAGGTTGAAGTGGAAATCGTTATACTGTGTTGTCAAAAAACTATCATCTGACTGGAGAAGTAGGCAGAGCATTGCTGCGTTCTCTTCTCTCTGTTACTACCTAAGTCCAGTCACACAAAATCTACGCAGGAAGGCAGAAGAAGAGGATGAAATTCAGTTGTTTGTGCCCATGTAGTTCATTTTGCGCAAAAAGTTTCCTTCATGTGTCCAGATTACTTTGGTTCAAAACAACTGAGTTATTTCTATCTACTATAGGAAAGCATCCTGTAAACTGCAGACCAATGTTAACATTTGCTTCAGTGAACGTGTGCAGAAGTTGTTCCTCTAAGATCATTAGTTATCAAGGAGTTTTCATAGTGTAGTCCCCTTTTCTCACCATGTAACCCAGCACTCAGTCTCTTCTCCAATTTAGTCTGGGAATAGCTGGAAGAGTGAATTCCATCTCCATTCTTCAAAGGAGTCTTTGTCTTCAGCAGGACAAGTGGCATAGGGAATTTGCTCAACTTTGCTACATCTTGAAAGATTACAAAGTAGATCAGATACTTTCTTTTCATAGCGGTCAACAACAAATGTTTAAAAGCATCACTTTCTCCTGTTAGCAAGATTAGCAGGGCCTCCAGCAACATAAGACATGGGGTATTAACCTCCATGTTAGAGCATATTGATGCAAGAAGGTTGTACTGCATAAAGGATGTGTCACTTAGAGAATACAAGGTAAAATATTAAGATGCTTATTATTTTAAATGCATAGCATTATTTTTAAAAACAAACAAAAAAAACTTTAAAAAGAAAAACGTGTAAACCTTCAACATAAAATAAATAAATAAAGACAGACTCACAGGCTCTCCCAAAAGCATTCTTCTCAAAGAGTAGTCCTTGCCCTACTGGGGAAGAGATGGAGTGAGGGGGAAAGGAATTCTCAGACCTGCATTTCCGAAGTCTTGGACACACAGCTTCATAGGTTAGACAGAATTCAGTGCTTGTTGAGCAAGCAAGCAAGCCAATAAAAAAAGATTCCTGTCACCAGCAGATGAAAACATGAAAAGATTTGAAAGACACCAAGGACGAAGTTTCCACAAAGAAGGGAGTCCATGAGTCAACCATCATATTTAAGGGATAGTCTATGGAAATATAAGCAAAAGCATATTGCTAGGACCTTTGTTTAAAGGGTTATTTCTTAAGGATATTAAGAAATACTATTCACTAGACTTTTTGCTGCCCTGCCCTCCTCCCAGGGACTCTTTAAACCCATTGACTATTCTTAGCCAGATTTGATAAAAGGAAACCTGTTAGCAACTAACAGGTATGCAGAAGGGATAGATGTTATTAGTGCCCTCAGTGAAAGACTGGAGCCTGGGCACAAGAGTTACTGGACACCAGAGCACCCAGATGGGACAGACCTCTTACAAATATTTAGTTACAGTTTGACTGTCATTCAAAGGCAAACATAATATGGAAAGACTTAATAAGTTAAGCTCCATTATTTCCAGTTTTCTAAAAAACTACTGGAAATGTCCTTTTGACATTATATAGCTTTTTCATTTATTGAACATGGTTTATAACGGCAATAGGTATGTAAGTATTCACATAAAATAAACATATGATAATTTTTCAGATAATACAGATTTGCACACATGGAGTGCAAAGTGAAACAGACAGCCTGAGATTCATCTTCTGAGAGAAATCTTCAAAAAAAACCCCAACAACTAGAAATACTATTTTCTGTTTCATCTTCCATCAGTTCTGGTTTCAGCCCAGTGACCTGGCTGTCTCTTTAGGCACTTAAGGCATCACTGTAAATATATTCTGGCTTATCGGGCATGGAAGAAAAGAGAAGAAAGACTTTATGTGCCGTGTTGCTACAGCTGTGTATCAATTAAGAGGAAGAAAATTGGATTTCAAATCCACACACTACAGTGGTTTACAGCTAGTGTTGTTTAGGAGATTGTCTTTGGGAACAGACCTGTTCCATGTTTTTGGATGTCAGGATTAAATTACTTTTATTGCTTTGGGAATCTTCATTCTTAGACATTGTGCAACTGTTTGATGCTTGCATAAGGTTCGGAATGAGTCTTGAGCTAGTTAATCATCATGGTGTCACTTAAACTGAGCAGTTGAATTTAATGCTAACTGAAGTCTTTGCCACTGTTTGCCAGAATGCAAGCAAAATACAGGTAGCAATGTCAGCAGCTGGATTCCTGTATCGCGTTAGTTGATGGGTTGGTTACATTTTTAAGCTCATTTTTTTAGCTCGTGATTTACTTTACAGGAACCAAAATACATTTATTTCATTGAGTACTTTGCTTCCAACACTGCTCTTCAAGTTGCCCTTCCCAAGTCAGGTTTTTCAAAGGTAACTGCTGTTGCCTTCTGCTTCCCACAGACATGTAGCACAGCTAGTTTGCTTCTCAAAGCTTTTCCAGCCGAGCGTGGGGTTCTGAAATCTCTTCACAAATGGCAGTGTCGTGTTTCTCAGTCATGTTTGGAAGAAATCAGTCTTTGTGGCTACTCTGATTCCCAAATTGGACATGAGTGGCCAATTCTATTCAAATACACCTCTGAAATCAATGTGACTCCTCTTTCCTCATCTTTTAAATAGACACAAACTCTGAACTGCAGGATGGGCAATTCAAATGCATGGTGAAATGGGCTTAGATGGTAGGAAGAATTCAGCTGAGGCTTCTCCAGTATTACCTTAAATGCATATGCATTTGCCTCATAGCAGCGTATACGTAAAACCTGTTACACAGATCGATGTAATCTATGCCCATTTCTACAGTAGTAGTAATTGCATTTTTGTGAATTCTTGCCTTTACTAATAGCATGACTTCAGGGAGATAAAGCAGGCAAGTAGACAGGTAGGGAAGCTGCCTGTATCTCCAGAATTGCAGAGGAGATAGCATGGACATAGACAGAGGTAAAATAATGTGACAGAATAGAAAGAAATCCAAAGCTATTAGAGCATTAGTTGGATTAGTCATTAAAATTATTTATTTTAGACATAGGGTAGACATAGTCTGTCCTATTTCTATCAGCATATCTGTAAATGAAGGATAGAGAGATGGTCAGATTTTCTACAATAAAGCTTGTACACTCACTTTCCAAATATCCTTTCTTCAGGCCAGTTGCACCAACATAGCAGTGGGGGAGGGACTTTGTTTTCCTTTGCAGTAAGTGGAATATGGAATTGGTCAAGGTGACACTTTGGTTAGAGCTGGAATTCTTTAGCATACATCTGATAAAGTGCATAGTATAAGGAAACAATTTCAATGTCATTTCTCAGCTAGCTGCTAAATTATTTCTGCCAATCAGACTAATGAATGCACTGGGTTACATTTGTAGTCCTTATTTATATAGTTAGATTTAGAATCCCCCTCATAATCCTCCTTTAAATTAATCCCCATTTATGTCCTCATTTTAATTGCATATCTTGCAGATGCCTATTTGTATTTAAGAGAGCAATCCAAAAATGAACCATCAAGGAAGCAACAGCACAGAAAGAACATTTTACAAGAGAATATTTTGAAATGTATTAGTGAAAAATTACAAAAGTGAATTTTTTCACACTGTAGCTATCATGCTGTAATTCCTGCATGAATTGAAGATTGAAGCAGTCTCTATATGCTCTGTTATGGGAACTACCCTAATTCTCTTAGGAGGGCAATGCCACAGTTCAGAATGGTAACACTGCAATATCTTTGCTTAACTTCTTATGGACATTCATAAAAATGTTTAAATAATAAAGTACATTTTAAAGTAATTGTGCTGATGTGTCAGCGAAGGATAACATTATCTAAGAACTGTACCAAATCCCTGAAGCTGGCTGTGCACATAAGCCAGCAGACTTTTAAATCTCACAGTCCTTTTCTTTGAGTTTGATTGATGAGCATGGCTGCAGTGCCAGTCATACGGCAGCAGGATACACAGGCTGGCTGAACAAAGAGGGAGTTGAACTGGACTGGAGCAGAAGCACATCTTGGAGGGACTGGGTCACCTGCACAAAAACCACAGTGGTGCTTTCTGCCTGAATTTTGTCCCTGCAGCCGTCATCATGATGACATGTATTTTTTTAAAGGAGCAGCATCTTTGGAAAGAAGCAACATACATATTTACACATATATAGAAAAGATGTTTTGCGCCACAGGTTATTTTAGATACTTTAGTATACCTTATTTGCTTCTTACTATTTCTACTTGACAGCATTTCATTATCTGTCTGGCCATACTGAAACACTGCTGCCATCTTTTGAAATTCTCTTAACTGTAGGCATCTTCCTCTATGGGTTTGGGGCCAAAGCGTTTTGTACTTGGGACGGTAGCATGAGTCTTACATCTGTATTTATGAATGAAGGCATGATGGTATAATACCTGTGCAACCATTTTGTTTGTAGCAAAACTGCTCATGTGTAAACTATAGGACAAAGGGATAAATTTAAAATGAAAACAAAGGACTGAATTATTTGGATAGTTACAGCACGTAACTAAGGCCCTAAGGTAGTGGGGTATAATGAAGACGACTGGTTTCCTTCCTTTGTTGTTGGGAATGATACATAATATTATTTTAAAATGGTAGAATCACTCAGCAAGTTTCATCCTTCTGGCTGTGTCAGCTGTTTCAGTGTTTCGGCCTGAAAGGTATTTTTACAATGTGTTTAAGTGAAGAGGCTGAGTGATGAAGACTGTAGATGAATCTGAAGACAGACTAACAGCCAAACGTATTTTTCCTGACTGAGTAGTCACCTATAGTATTTGGTTGTATTTCACTTTATATCCTCTTAAAGCATTTCATATAGCTAGACTAACCTTCCAGATTCTACTTTTTTTTTCTGGCTGCCTTCTTAAAATAAGTTGACACAGTCTCCTCATGTTTTTGGCAACTGTTCCAAAGTGACCTAACATTTTCAAATACAATTGAAAAAATGCAATTCACATTTTGTACATTTCTTCAATTTTTTTTTCCAGTGAATTAGATTATTATATACGAATGTTATAAAAAATTTAGAATGCTGTGAATGGTTACAACTGGGTGGAGAAGAACTTCATGTTAAATTCCCAGTATACTTTCTCCATGCCAGTTTAATAAGAGAAATATTTTCTCCAGCATATAACTTTTTAGCCTGCAAAGTATAACTATATTTAACGTTTTCTCTTATTTTGTATTTGGAAACCAGTAATACTATGTAAGTCATCCTCATCTTTCAAAATTCAGTCTATCATCCTGGATAATTATATCATTCTGATTATCATACTATCTAAGAATCTGTTTAATAGTAAAAGCAATTATAGACTACTCATTTGAAAAATAGTATATTAAAATTTCAGTTGGAAAAACTAGTGAGATACAAACTCTTAATTTCCCATGGATTTATTTTTTTAATTATCGTTCCCCTAGCTTTATAGTTTGGTAGTTACAGAAATATTGTAATTACTGTCAGCGTCCAATAAAGCATTTTTAAGTACTTTCTTGAAACTGAAAATCATCTAGTTCGTACCTCAAAAGGTACCTTGCAAAGGAAGATGAAGAACGAATGCAATGATTCAGAAGTTATTTAATATTCACTTGTGATATTTTGGCTATCAGCAGGAAATGCTTCCAAATTACTAAGGGCATTTCATAGTTCTTTTGCAAAAGTGCATACTTTTGATTATTTGTGAACAGTGGCAATTTAAAATAACCTTTCTGTTTCAAATCATCCATATTAATTTCATATCTAGTGTTGCATGTGTCTTAACCTTAAAATAATGGCTGTTGATAGAAGAGCTGTAGGACATCTGAAGAAAACGTAAAGCCATCAGAGGAATGTTTTTAGGCTCAAGCTTAGGCTGTGCTTCATAACTATATTTCTCTCAAAAAAGAAAAAAACAAGTACTTCTTGCTGCAGTCAGCATATATTTTCCATCCTTAATAAGATGCCCCATTTGAATTTCATTTTTGTGTGAGTACTATCACCAACACCCTCCCCTGGGTACAGAGAAAACAATAACTTTTCATATCAGAATTTAATGTACAGCTTTGTACTAGTGTAACTCTACATGGTTATGATTAATGACCTACCTATTGCATTTTCCTAAGGGTTGGAAGTCTAATATATCAGGTAAAATATTGGCCTCATTGAAGTCAATAACACAATTCCCATTGACTTAAGAAGCTTCAGAATTTCATCCACTGTCCTTTGATTTCACACTGTTCTTGATTATTCATTTATCTGAGTATTCAGGATATGATGAAAAATATGTGGGTTTAATCTATTCATAATGTTTTAGATAAGATGCAAACAGCTTATGGTTCTTAAACATACATAAGAGTTCTTGCTATGCACAAAGAAATCTGTGTTTCAAATATCTGTCAAAGTCATGTGAAAGGAACACACTGAGCTGATACTTCTCTTGTAATATTTTAGATACAAACACAAACAAATGTATATACAAATTTCAGTAATTATGTATTCATATCTTTAAACATAACAGTACATTTTTAATATTTGATTGTGCCATGACCTGAAGATTAGAAGTTTGGTGGTTTTTTTTCTAAGCCTGAAAATTCTTTAAACACTCTACTAGGGATCACAGATCAAAAATAGTATTTAGTTCTTAAATAAATAATGGTTCAATCATTTTTCCACATATGGTAAATATAGAAGTCTAATACTAAGTGAAAGTAAATGAAATACTAAGTAATATTATAAGGGGTAAGAGATATAAAGGGGACAGAAAATGCTTTTCAGCCTGTTCTTTCACTTGGCCCATTGCGGGGTGTCAGCGTTGCAGAGCTAGAAGCAGGGGTGTATGGACAGAGCTGCCTTCTCTGGCAGTAGTATTCCCCTCTTGCATGTCAGCATGGTTGTACTGTTCACTTTCTATAACAACATGGGCACCAAATACACAAATTATAAAAATAAATACCAACCCCAGCTTGATTCAACGTTACTACCTGATGTTCTATATCCACTACAGTCCTTTGTCTTCAGATGTTTCTATGCTATTGGGTCCTTATAGTCATGTTTGCCTCCATTAACTATACTGGGTTTCAGAGTGATCCACTTAATGTGGCAGTATGTCCTACTAACTAAAATGTCTAATTACAAAAAAGATTGACAAACATGGGGGGAGAAAAAAGAAAAAAATACATCTAAGACACCAAGAGACAAGGTTTATGCTTAAGATGAGCTCTGTGACTTCATTTTCCTGTATGTAAAATTGGCATTTACGTGCAAACTTACTCTAAAGATGCTTTGTGAGACTCAGTATCTCAAGAATATAGAATTATCATCAGATAATATTAATACTACTATATAAGGTATTACACTGGTAATAATGTCCAAACTGTAAAGCTGTATTAGGTTGTTTTAACCATCTAAGGAAAAATTAAACTTGAGCAATTAGATAAAATTTTGATCCCATAGAGAAGAGACTGACTGATCCTAAATTATACTATACTGCAAAACAAGTGCTCAAGAGCATCAGAGCAACAATAAATCCCTGGTGTTTGACTACTCTAAACCTCAGCAGCATTACCTAACGTATCCATTTCTGTCCTTAGTACATCAGTAATGGTTGGTTCAGTGCTGCCATTAGAAGAAAGGTACCAGAGCTGCAAAAAAGATTTTTTACCTGAACAGCATGATTATATCAGGATTTGAATGCCTGTTCTTCCCAATGAAATGCTGGATTTGTCAAGAGAGAACCATATCAAATGACGGGCAGAAATGTGTATATGCAGTTGACCTAGAAGAGCAAAATATATAAACAATAATTTGTAACTGTAGCTATCACAGAGAGTAGATTAGCAGCTGAAATTGTAAAAAGGCATACTAGAAGCCTGACAGCAGCCTTAGAGAGGATATCCAAGGAGGTTTTCAGAATCCCATTTTATGCTTTTACTTGCAAGAAGTATGAACACAGAGATAAAAAGCTGGCATGTTTCATCTTCCTTCCAACCTGACCAGGGCTGATGAAATTCTGGCTCTCAATAAAACAAAAGGGTGACTGAATTTTGACACTCTCCTTGTGAGAGTGAATAATATAAAAAGAGAAAACCTTCATCTTTTACCATGCGCCAAGGGAAACTCCCCCTGCATTTTATGTCAAATCAGTATTTGATGTCATTTCATTTAAAAATTGGTTATATACACCATCATTTGGTAATAATAATTTCATTTCAATTTGATTAGATGTGCTTCAGCTTATTGTTACATTCATTGACCACATTCACTGCAATGGGAGTGTAACACTAATCTGTTTATTTGGATTAATTTCGCACAGCCAAACAGCCTGGGAAGAGTTAAGTGCTCTTTCTGGGTTCTATAGATATGTAACTCAAGGAAATCTATTTCTGAATCAAAAGTGTGAACTTGAGATTACCATGCCTGCTGCTAACATAGGTATAAAAAAAATGAAGCTCCAACAAAGTGCCAGGCTGATAGTACTTACTATTACTTATCATGATTCACAAATTGATTTTCTGGCCTTACATATCTTAAAAAAACAGTTGGGCTCTTAAAATACCATCATTTTTTATAAAGTGATGAGTAAGACTGAGATTTAGAGCCTCCCAGCAAACATTCCTGCCATGATCCAATTCTCAAAAGAACACATTTACAATATGAACTCCTCAGTTTTGTTTTTCTGCTGTACATTGTGAAAATCCTCAAGAGTCCCAGGAGTGTTCTTTTCCTGCATTTCTGTATTCACATGAAGATTTTCACCCTTCACCATTTCTTTTGCAAATGAAGCTAATAGAACTTTGTAAGTACACAGGGAGTATGTAACTACATCACATATTATGTCAGCGGTTGGGGGTTTTTTTTTGCAAAATATGAGTGAAACTAATCATAGGATAACCTTCTCTCACCCTTTTGAGATCTTCTGCTTAAATTTGTTTTGATTCAGAATATAGATATTAAAATGAAGTTAAATATAATAGGTGGCCCCAGACCCATCTACACAACCAGACATGAATGCCAGGCTACTCCAGTTTCAGTACTGCATGTATAGGCTTGAAATACCTCATGTCTGGGTGAAGGAGAACTTTAAGGAGAAACCTCATGTATCTCAGTATCTTATGATCTTAAATGCTCAGCTCGAAAACCTGTTAGGAAAACAGTGCCTTCCCAGTCTGAACTTACCAGAGGGTCACTCTGAAGGACTCTCGAAACAAGAGTCACCATTTAAATGTTGATTACATTGAACTTAGGCATTTCTGTGTTGAACAGAGGAAAAATAGCATAGAAAATATAAACAAAGGGTGTTTGGATAACAAGATGTAATGTTTACCAAAAACACCAAACATATTCAAACCTTTTGTGAATTCTTGCTCAAACAGGAATTATTCCTGAGCTTCCAAAAAGGACTTTAAATTTTATGAAAATGATTTTAAGAACTAAATGCTAGTAAGAAAGTTTAAGCCCAAATAGAAAACAGTGGCAAGTTGTCTAATGATAATTTATATTTTAATTACAAATTGACTTTACCAAACTGTAATCTGATCTTTTCAGACAAGAGCACCATAGGGGTTCTTGGTACTTTTACCACAAAGCAACGGCTACTAAAACTCTTTTTCCAGGCATGTGCACTTCCTCACCCACCGACTGCCACAAGGTGTCCTCTCTCAGTAGTTGTTCTCTAATAGAGCCAGGGAACAGCGCTTCCTTTTCAAATGGATTTTTTCCATTAAATTACAATCCCAATCTCTGAATTGAGTGGCTCTTTCTCCTATATTATACTCATTTATTTCTTCTACACAGGTGTTTGAAAGTGATTTGGAAAAATACTTAGATGTCTAAAGATCTGGAAATAAATTTATACATTGCCATGTTACTGTTGCATGGTAATGTATACACTTGATTGCCAGATTAAAAAATGTACAGCTCTAGCTACGTAGATTCTGTGGAGTTTATGATTTTAAACACAGGCATCAAACACCTTGTTAATAAAGGGGTCACCAGAAGTTCAGATTTGCCATAATAATTTTTTTCAGATAGCCATCACTGCATCAATGGTACTTTGCCTCTGTTGGGAAGGTTTTCTGCTCAGCCAGGAAAGCCAGTAGTCTTTCACGCCTCTGTCTTTTTCTGTTGTTTCAGTATTTATCCAAGTTCAAACTGTGCAAAGGGTCTGAGTTCTCACTGTTTGCTTTGATACCCCTGTTTGAACAGTTCAGGCCTTATTCTTTCCCCAAATCTCCAAGGATCTCACAAAGTAAGTATTGCTCAGGACTCTTTTACTTAAACTTACACCCTACCTAATAAATTCAATCATTATGCAGAATGGATTGAGCATGCCAGGAAGGTTCTTTACAAACCAACATTCAGTGCAAGTAGAAAAGGGACAAGAGGGAAAGAGAAATAATGGAAAAATCTGTAGGACTTTTAGTGAAGGCAAACAAGAATTCATTCAAATTCTTATTCTAGCCATAATCTATTCCCAGTGGTTTCTAAGAGGGGAGAGTGGGAAAGGATGGATCAAATGTCTGGGAGACATTAAGGAGAAAAATTATCCATGGACATCAGGCCTACTAACAGCAAGAGTAGTATAATTTTTTAATATAGGCCTTGCTATTTAGATTAAAATTACTCCTCCTCTTCACTCTGCAAAAGATTCATAGTGGAGACTAGAAAAGAAAAAATAGTAATTTCTTCCTATCCTATCCATTTTAAGCCCACTGGCCAACAGGACAGAAAGCCTACTAAAAGTACATGTGAACTCGTAGTTGTTCCTTGCTATTTAAAAGAAATACATCCTGAATCAAATTTCTCCTTTATGAATTTAGCTAAATAAATGCCATAGGGAGTGAGGGCAAGAGTAAACACAGAAACAACCAGCTTCCTAGCTTTTGGTGGGCCTGTGACTTACAGCATTATCTTTCAAGTTATAGAAATTTAAGCTTTGAGTTCTAGTATTTCCTTCACAGTCATTAATAGGTGTTTGTATATTGAGTTTAAACTGTAAACTGTTTAATGTAGGAAAAAAGTATTTCAGTTCTTCCACTGTCAAGGGACAATACTAAGACCTTTTCTTAGGCCTCCTGTGTATTGAATTTTCTAGGGTGCAAAATGGAGATTAGTGCCTACTGTTGTAAAGGGATCTTGGGATGCTAAGTGGCAAACCAGCAACTCTAGGGGCTTTAAGGTCACAAAGCCTGTTGTGTAATACAGTCAGTCTGACACCACAGTTACTGTTATTACAAAAGTCAGAACCATCCTGCACATCAAGACCAGTCTTCTGCCTAGACTTAGAAAATAATGTTTGGTTGCATAAAGGTTCTGAACAGCAGCCACACAATTTCTTAGAGGATGGAAAGAGGTATCTAAAACCAGCAGCTGATCCATTGTGATCATTTGTCTAGATGTAGACAGGCTACAGAGCCAATTCCTGAAAAATGAGGCAGTGCCTCATTCTGTTGGTTTGCAGGTTAACAGGCTGAAGTATAACATTTCGAAAAGCCAAACACCTTCAAGAAAAAATGAAGCATATTGAAGGCACTTGTCTCATGTCACTTTTTCAGTTATTCTGTATCCTACAAACCAGTGTCACTTTGTCAAACATTTTGTGTTGCTTCTTATGTCTGTATCTAGAAAAATTCAAAGATGTTTGAATAGTAATACACAATGATCAGATAGACATCTGTAAAGCCCAGACAGACCAGAAGCAATGATTTCCTGTGGCTGGTTTGGGACAAGGTGATTGATCAGATATTCTCTTTTGCTGTGACCTCCTGTAGAAGTCACAAGCAGAGTGTTTACAGACTACATCTGCTTATTCATCCTCAGCCAAATTAGGATCTCTTAAAATTCAGAACAGTCCTATATGCATAACAGAGAAAGCTACTGTGGTAATGCAGATCCTGGGAAGAACAACAGCCATCTTTTTCTAGTAACAATATCACAAACGTATTGCTAAAGTAATTCCAACACTTGAGCCAATATTACATCATTAAGTATCAAGGGCAGGATTTTCAATTCTTCCTCACAGGCAAAGGTTTTAAAACCTTATCCAGCATATCTCATTGTGTCTTTCATTTTTATGGTCTTTTTCTCCTTGCTGATATTGTTGCAAATATTAATCATAAAGTGTGTTTGCATAGTATTGGGGGTTTAATTTTATTTTTTTACATGCAAGGTGGAACCAAATGCTTTAATTCTAAAAAAAAACCCAAAACTATTAATAATATGATTCACTAAATCCTGAGGCTCTCAAGCACTTCAAAATTAGCTCATATACTACTTTGGGCATTAGAGATTATCGGAGTCAAACATTATTTGTCATTTACCTTAGTGGTAATATGTCAGGTGTCTAATATTTGCTAATACTGAAAGAATGTGTGTGCCCAGGGTACTACCCTCAGAGAGGCTGTCATTCAGTCATTCATTTGGGTGTATCTCTCATTTTAGACATGGACTCATCGAACCCAGCTCTTGCTTGAAACAACGTAATTCAGGACCTTGCTGGATCAGAACCCAAAAGAGGTTCATTTCAATCTACAAGGGCAACCATTAGAGAGGCTCTAGTTTAAACCACTTACAAATAACAATTTTAACATATTTACATCCCTTCTGTACTTCTTGTACCTAGAGACAGATGATCCTCAAGATACAGACTCCAGCATATTGAAGCCAAAAACATTAGCTAACTTGCCCGAAGTCATGCTTCGATTTAGTGGCAGAAATGGAAAAAATCTGGTTTCTCAATTAATATCTGTGAAATATACCATCTCCTTTTCTGTTATCCTTCCCTTCCATTTCTGTTCTCTCCTGTCACTCCCTCCCACCCCTTTCTACTGCAAAAAGATTAAATGAAAAACGTAGAGAAAGGTCAAGGACAGAGAGTTTTGTTACTGATACTTAGAAGAAGGTTACATTTAAGTACTGACAAGTACAGTCAGGAGTCATCCAGCTATATTCTCTTCCCTAAAAAAGAAAAAGATGAAGCATCCACCAGCAAATACATGCTGTGGCCTTAGTATTTCCCATCAGTGCTAGGATATTAAAACAGCACCGTGATATACTACCCTTCATGACCGTCCTTTGTCTCACTACGCATTTGTTTCACATCTATCAAACCATTCAGTATTACTTTCTATTTTTTTATCATACTTAGTATTCCCCCCCCCCCCCCAAAAAAAAAAAACATTTGTAATACTNCCCCCCCCCCCCAAAAAAAAAAAAAAATTATTTCTCATTGGTATGGGATATGGCACAATCAATAGAAAAATACAATTTTGGGATATTTTACTTCTTTATGCGCTGTGTTAGCCTCCATTTCTTTTTCTGCAGCACTACTCACAGGCTTTGTACTCAAAGCATCATGATTGCTGCATTTACAGTGTTGGTCTCTAGATGACTTTTTTTTTTTTTTTTACAAATGTACTTATGTAACATTTTACAGTACTGCTCCTTCAGACTTCCAAATATATAACTTAATATCTAACTTACATCAAATTGATAAAATCTATTAAAATATCTATTATACAAATGCATGATACATCAAATAAAGCCATGATACATAACTGGTTGGATGTTTCATCATTATTAAGCTGTGATTTTCATTACAAACCTACTCAAATTTACCATATTTGATGCCCTTGCAATGTTTGTCTTGTTTTAAATGAGAATTTTCTCCCAATTTCAGGTATCTCTTAATGTCCTATTGTGAAAAAATTGTGTAAAGTTCTTCACAACTTCATAAGTCTAGTTAGGGCATTTATTAACACTTGTTAAGAAAGTAATTCCACATGTTTTCTCTTGAGAACCAGAGAAGTCCCAGCTATAAAACTTTCGCTATCCCTGGAGCAACAGGACTGAAACATTGCCCCGGAGAGCCTAGGCTGGAATTTTTTATTCTGCCTGGAAACAATGTCTTTGTTCTTACTTTAGACATTCAGAGTGACTGATTAATAAAAACTAGAATCTGGACTATCACCTGACCCTGGCAATAGAAATTTTTCATTTTATATCTAGCTTTCAGATTGCTATTATCACAATGAATGAATCTGCAATGCATATTGCAGTTTCAGCAACACATACTATGGATTGCCTACAGTCAGTACCTGATTATGTCTCATTTTCTCTAAACAAAAGGCTTTTCCTGAGAAAACTGCAGTAATGTAAACTATGCTTTTTCATATACTTAGGTATTTTGAGGAGATTTAAAATACTGAAAGGACTATTTGGGTATTCTAATTAACCCTGAAAGTACGAAAACAGGAGGTGAAACCCTGAGGCCCAGTTGTAAAAATGGGATGTAATCAGTTGTTTGGTTTTTTTTTTAAGCTTAGATGTTCTCTGTGGAAGTCTCCACTGTCTTAGAATGTGCATTTGTTGAAAATTATTGCTGGTGTCACTGGACTGTCTTGTCTGAAGAAATGCTCTCTCCTGAACTTCTTTTGTTTACAAATGTTGTCAATGGAGTGCATAGCTGTTTGAATAATACTGTAGGCCTGCTGGATATGAAATTGCTCTCTCACTGGAGAAAATGGGAGCAACTACGCCAAGTCATAAAAACATGTTGGTTTCAAATAAGTTTCAGGGCACACTCAGGGCAATATAGTGTTTTTTAATGAAGATCTCAATGTGATCAATAAATAATAAGATATTAAATCTTAAATTCACTCTAAGGTAGATAGTACATGTTTTTAAAAATGAATGAATTGCGCACAGAATTGTGGCACAGTTGAGATAAATTTCAGGAGGAAGGATGACTTGTGCTGATGTGCTGGACTAGACCTTGAATGATCTTGGATCTGTTCCCAGCTCTGCCCTCAACGTCACCTAGAGCCACATACACTTCTTTAGTTAACACTGCAAAGGTATTTAGATATTTGAAGATGCATGGAGGTGTCTACTAACGCTTTCAAAACACTTAACTACACTTTTCAAAACACTTAACTACACCAGGCAATTATATCTTTTGGACTTTGGAGACCTGATCTCAAATGTGGCCTGTACACAAATGATAAATGGCATAAAGTCCTTGTTCAGACAATGCCTTATCTAAGACTCAAATGGATCATCACACCTCAGCAACTGAATCAAAAAGTTAAGTCAACACCTTCTCACTCCTGGGGACAGTTCACTTTCAGTACCTGACAGAATTTGAGTTGCTGTCATTTAGGGCACCGTTAGCCATCCATAGGTCTTCTGAATGTCTCCTTCCCCTTCACCTTCCATGGTCACTAAGTAGAGAATTTTGAACAGATATACAAAGAACCCTTTGGTTACCAGAATAAATCCCATCATTTAACTATGGATATCAATTTCTGGTTGACGTTTCTTCATCCTTTTTTTCCTGTCAGTATTGCTAGAGGATAAATGTATTAATGTTCTCTGAAGGGATTCTGACTGGATCAGACAGTGTCATAAGAAAATTGTGAGCAGAATCATTTGTCATGCTAAGACTAGACATATTTTAAGAGAAAACAGAATGCAGTTTCTTCTCTGTATAAATAATTGGGAATTCATAAACATTTTCATGTTATTGTTTACTTGCATAAAGATTCTAATTAGTGCAAATCACTGAAGCCCATGATCATCTTACTCTATTTGGAAAATCCACTGACAAGAAGACTCTTTCACCTTCCTTAACCCTTCCTGGGTAAATGATTTAAAATCAATCTAAGTGACAGAGTAGATAGGAGTTATACTCTAACCTAAAGTCTGTCAAGCTCTAGAATTTAAGGTCCAGAAAAGAGAGTAATTCCCAGAGACAATTTTTTTCTAGTGGGAATAATGTATAAGTTATCATCAGGACAAGTGTGATAGCTTGTGCAGGATATCTTAGCTGCTTTAATCAAAGACTTTCTATGTAGCCAATGCACCAGGCTACATCTGGAAGTAAAAGGGAGAAGGACGAAAACTGCAGAGGATAGAAACTACAGCTATTGATGTGATAAGCTCAGGATGGGTAACTCCACTGGACAAATACATTGTGTATGTTGATGTACTGTGTAGCCCTGAAATAACACACAAGGTCCATATCAGCAAAGAACAAAGTCCTCATACACAGCATAAAACTGGGAACTAAAAGATAGTCATGGGTAAAGGAACAGGGGATATGAAATCTTTACGCTCTCAGATCCACCTCATGGAGGCTAAGTGTAAGCTACTCTGTTCACTAAAAATCTCTACATCTCTACATACTAAAAACGAGGTATGAAATGTCTCACTGTTGTCCTTTCAGAAGTCATGAAAGAATCTCCAGGTGCGAAGCACCAGCCAGGCTGGTTTTCCAACAGCTTCACAGACAGAATCCTTGGCCTTCAAGTGCTCTTCAGATCACAATCTGATTTCTCTCTAGCTAAAACTAATTGTCAAGTATTCTTATTAATAGTTTCATGAGTTATGGCAGTGCAGTACAGGTGTGGGCCTTAAAACACTCACTGAATACTCATAAGCTTCCAGTACAATTCACAACATTGCAAGCTCACCAAACTCCTCATGAGTGTTTACCATCAACAACATACTACACTGTGAATACCAATAGGGGAGAAGGAATAGTTTCCTCTTAGGGGTAATGGTAGAAAAGAGTGCATTCTATTCCCAGGCTTTTCAACACACATGCATATATTATTGCAGTAAAATCTTAGGGAGATATTAAAGGGGCGGGGGGGGGGGGAATGAAGATTTCAACTGCTGGATATCTTTCAGTCATTTTTAAGCATGCTGCTAATATAACACTATTTGTTACAAATTTTTTTGGTCTGGGGGAAATTTCAGAAATTAATCCATCAAGTTGGTCCCTCTGTATTCTCAATAGTCAAATCCCATCAGATGTGTTAAAACTGTAGTAAAACACTGTGAATTTGGAATAATATAAATGAACACTGTGTAGTTAGACTGTTTTATCTGCAGGGAATTTTCCTTGCTGAAATTCAAACCATGCTGAAAGTGTCTGCTCTGATACCTTCTGCCAAAGTAGAATCTTCTGGCTTTCTGTAAGGAATCACATCATATGTGGCACCTAAAACTTCTTATGCCATAAAAGGAGGAAAATACTTTCTTAGAATCACTGGATGTACATCACAACTCACATTACAACAAGATTTAGTAAAATGAAAGCAGATGAAGCCAGAAATATGGTGTTATTGAACAGAATGGCTCTTATCACTTCTTGGGTGACTAAGTCACATGAAAATTAAAGTATTTAGAGAGCTCCTCAAATGACCATAAAATACTATTTCCACCCACTCAGCTAGCAAGCAAATGGTTCTAAAGTGGCCTGGAGGACATACTTGTAATACATGACAAGAATACATGTGCCAACTTACACTGGTAGGACACAAGAAAATCCTGTATTTTTTCATCACAGACATTTGGAGAAGGTAGAACCCTTCATCTTTAAGCACAAATGCTACAGTTATATACACAATATACTTCATATACCACTCTTACCTTGACCCAAGGTTAATACTATCCTTTGATCAGGAATCCTAAACCAAACATAGAAACAGCTGGACTGGAACACTTCAAAGCAAAAGCTGAGTCTGTCAAAGCCACTGAAAATATAAACAAAATAACCTTTACTTTCAGTAGATAAAATTCACGTTTGAAAATTTCAGCAGAGATTACCTCCACCTCTTGCCAAAATATAAGCATCAATTAAGGTTTTGAGCAGCTTAAGAGATCATGCAGGGTTTAGTTAAAATTTTGTTGGGTCAGCTGGCGTGGATGGGAGAGCCACCTTATCTTTTTCCAGGAATGCAGAATGGAGATGTCTTTTACTCTATCATCCTCCTCTTTCAATTAAAACACTTTTCTGATGAATTCTAGATACAAATAGACTTTCCAAATAAGCAAATTAATTTAATGACTTTGCATGTTTAGAACGGAACTGCACCCTTCAGTCTTGAATGGGTATTCTGTAGGAGTTTCTACAAGAGTTCTGTTAGCAACAAAGCAACATCAATGGAAATATACCTCCAGAAAAAAAAAAGTCAGTCTCCAATTTATGTATGCTTAAACAAGTACAGTTGTACAGTTGGAGTCAATTTTGAAATTCAAATAAGTTTGTACATACTTCCAGCCTGTCTGGAATTACTGTAGCTATAATATAAAATGATCAAGAGAGGCATGAAATGAGCATTGACACAAAAAGCTCAAATGATTGAGTCTCTTTCCAAAAACCAAAATTAGAAATACCTCTCTTTCATTCAGTAATAATCTAAAATAACTCACAAGAAGGTCGGGAAAGAGCACAGGAAGAAATCTTAAAATCATGATCACTGAATGGAAGTGAAAACAAATAACTGCTCAATGATCCAACTCACTGAAAAAAAGTTAGTCTCATTATTTCATTAAAAGTTTACGCAAAAATTAAAAATATTATTTTAAAAGAGATACATAAAACATAAAAAACAGAAAAAAACAGAAAATCCCTTTAGAAAATAATAAAATATTTTAAAACCACCAGATTATTTAAAATCTGATGTTGATAATTTAAAATATTGTTGTAACTTCTGAAAGGAGTCATGGCAACAGTTCTCCTCAGCGAGTAGGACGAGACAAAATTGCACAGTATATGATCACAGTATATATACTTGTGCAGCTATGCAGTCACAAACACTGCTTGCAGGGATGCAACTACATTGTGTTGGTACAGGGCTACTGATTTTAATTATTCTTACTCCAGATTCATGAGAAGAAAGCCTACAGTTCACAGCAAATTTATTTATGCCTAGTGGCTTGCTCAAAGGAACATCGTAAAACTGCTCAACACATCTGATAAAAATGAGGAAAAGGAGAATGTATGTGCATCCACATCATGTTTTCCCCCGGGGGGGGCGGGGGGGTTGGGGGGGAAGAGGACAGTTTCAACTCAGAACTTCTGTCTTTATACAGTTAGAAGATCTGATTCCCCTCTTGTTGAACAGGTAGCTGATAACCACAAGCCACTATTCCACAGGCATTAATAATCATAGAACCATAGAATCGTTTAGGTTGGAAAAGACCTTTAAGATCATCAAGTCCAACTGTTAACCTAGCACTGCCAACTCCACCACTAAACCATGTCCCTGAGCACCACATCTACACATCTTTTAAATACCTCCAGGGATGGTGACTCAACCACTTC
Organism: Aramus guarauna; assembly: GCA_013400195.1. Taxonomy (NCBI): domain Eukaryota; kingdom Metazoa; phylum Chordata; class Aves; order Gruiformes; family Aramidae; genus Aramus; species Aramus guarauna. Next base: position 3,101,199 of record VXBL01006261.1, read on the forward strand.
CCTGGGAAGCCTGTTCCAATGCTTGACAACCCTTTAGGTCAAGAAATTTTTCCTGATATGCAATCTAAACCTCCCCTGGCACAACTTGACCCTTTAGGTCAAGAAATTTTTCCTGATATGCAATCTAAACCTCCCCTGGCACAACTTGAGGCCATTTCCTCTCCTCCTATCCCTTGTTACTTGGGAGAAGAGACCAACACCCACCTGGTTACAACCTCCTTTCAGGTAGTTGTAGAAGTCTCCCCTCAGCCTCCTGTTCTCCAGTAAACAACCCCAGTTCCCTCAGCTGCTCCTCATCAGACTTGTGCTCCAGACCCTTCACCAGCTTTGTTGCCCTTCTCTGGACATGCTCCAGTGTCTCAATGTCCTTCTTGTAGTGAGGGGCCCAAAGCTGAACACAGTACTCGAGGTGCGGCCTCAGCAGTGCCAAGTACAGGGGGACAATCACTTCCCTAGTCCTGCTGGCCACATTATTTCTGATACAAGTAATCTGATAGAATAAACACTTTGATTCCATTTTTGCTTTCACATAGTTACTACTGTCATGGGCAGATTACACTGCTGTGAGGTCACTCACTGCAAGATACTTTGCTTTTAAATTCTTGGGAAATACATTTCAGACCCACATAACAATCTCCCACAGGCCATAGAAACACCCATGCTAAACATCAGGGAGGCTGTGTGTGTGCGTGTTTACTGTTTGCCTTTGTCAATCTTTACTCTGTAAAGATGATTCCCAATTTGAGAGTGATATTCCTAGTAGTGTAAACCAAGGGAAAAGCTGTTTCAAACATCTACCATAGATTTAGGATGTCAGGACTGTATAACCCTGGGGAGTCCCACTGTGGCCAAGCCCATGGCCACATCTAAATTCAATAAAGCGGGACAAATTGCTATAGCTATAATAATACTTAATGGGAAAGGATGCCCTAGTGAGAGTATGTTAATACATTGGGATGACATATCACTGCATTTTGGGAAGCAGTTACCAAAACATGATATGGTCAAGGAACTTGTGCTCCCAAATAATGCACATATCATCCCAAATGTTGGGATGATACTTGCATATAAACACATATATATTGTCTGTGTACAAAATAAATGAATAATTAAAATATGTAAAGAAAACAGACTAAGATGTTTGTTTTGCTATATAAAACAAAAGGCTTACACAGTGCAATGAAATATTTATTCACCGTGTTTTCCTTTTGCTGATCTATTTTTCTGGATTGATTACCTCTGAAAGCTTTCCTGACATGAGCTTTTGTACGCTGACAAAAGGGAGGTGAAGCGAAGCATCTTGATTAGCTAAAATGCAGATCAGCTTCTAGTCAAGCTTAGGAAGAACAGAGAGCATGCGGTCAGAAGACTACATCTATTGTATGTTAGGTTTTATGAGGAAGAGTAATCCACCCTCACATTTTCACAAAAAGCAGAAAAACTAGCAGATAATACTTAGACCTGAGCTTTTAAATTGTCTGGCTCAGTTCTTTTGAGAAATAGTAACAGGAAGAGTGGTTAGATTTGATTGTCACACAAGCTGTAGTTGTCATAACAATTAATGTGCTGCCTCATAATCAGTGGTTTCAAACAAGAGCCATGCCTTAAGCCATGCCTGGATTCCTAAGGTCACTCGCCCTTAGCAAAGTTTGATACTCGGCTGCAACTCTATCAGTGTACGTTGTCTATTCAAGTGTCCCTGAAAAGATATCCTTTTTAATAAAAGCCCTTTTTAATAAAAACCCACAGAAAGAATTTTACAACTATCTACTGAACTCAAAAGGAAAACAGACTTGCTGAACTACTTCTGCATAGTATATTAACATCCTCCAAGAGAGTATAACATTTGTCCTACCTATATATGAGGATCTAGCCCCACAATTAAGTTCAGCCTTCTAAAGCCTATGAATACCACTGCTTACATGGTGTGTGAAGATGGAGAAAGATGTATCTATAACAGCCACAACTGTTAAGCTGCTATTCTAACTAGCGCAAACCAGGCACTTTATCTGTGCATCACTAGCTTGCTTTTCAGTTGAAGCCGCTTAATTTTTAGTAATTGTTCCGACACAGATTATCATAAGCAGTTATGTGTTACCTACCAGTGAAATAATCGAGACCTCTTTATTTCCATGCAAAATTATGCTGTGATTTGATAAACTGAGCCCAAAGTACACATAGAGGTTTATTCTATACATTATTGTCATTCAGTTACAAATCTCTTAGGATTTCAACATTTTTTTTCTTTTTCTTTTCTGCTTTTAGACAAAATGTAGTGAAAACAGTATTTTCTAACAAATAACCCTTTACTGAAATTGTAGTTTCATGGGTTTACTATTTCCTAATTTATGGAAAACATGTAAGTACTATTAAAAATTATTACTAAATTCTCTTAAGAAGTGCACACTGACTCCCAGCAATAAGCTTCATCAAAAAGCTATATTATTCAAGAAAAGAAAAAAGAACAAAAACCACAAAAGCCCAAATAAAAATGTGACACATTTGCATATATATTACAGGTATTGCATTCCATCAGACAGCACAAATTTTTTGCCTCTAACATGAAAAGATCACCATTACAATGATAATACTGGGTAACTACAGATTCTGCATATGTCAGTACCAACTAATTGCTGAACAACTTAGGGGGCACCTGGAGAGGTTTTTAGGCCTGATCAGTCTCTGCAGTGATCTTGAATCTTTTTGCGCAGACCACCAATCATGTAATTTAGCTGCCTTAGAGTGACTGAAATTTATGCTGTGACATGGAAGACAACACAGCCCAAACCCAGATGAAAGGATGACAGCGTCAGTTTTATGTACCTTGTTCTAAAACTCCTCAGCTGCAATTCAAATTGAGATCTAGCAATCACTTGGTTCCTCCTAAATAAACTGTTGTTCTCTGAATATATCGTGTCATAAAACCCCTAAATAATTATTTGCTACAAAACCAGCAATCCTGTCCTAACTTTAACTGTGCTTACAGTTCTATGTAATAATGTATGTTGAATGAATTATCAAGTATGGCTGTGAATGAAATGAAATGCCAGACTTGCACTGGTGCATGGTAGACAATTAAGTTGGCTTATATACTATGCCATAGGATTTGTATAATATCGTAGTAATTTCATCCCTTTGCAAGAAGTGCCCCACAAATGCCACAAAGGACTGATTAGCCCTTCTGCATTGGTTGTGTTTCAATCAACATGTCCCTTATATCCAGTGGTGTGTATTTTATACATGCTGATTGGCTTGTTTGTTTGGAGGTTTGGAGATTTGATAGGAAGGGAAATGCTTTTCTGTTTTATAACTCCCCTGGGCCACTTGCTTGGGAAGAAAACAATGTGGGGAGGCTTAAGGACTCCAAACAGTTTGCTCAAAGGCTATTTCCTACCATCCAATAAAAAATAAGTATCATTACTCCAGCCGTGTCTGTGTCTCTGGATAATTACAAACAGTATTCACTGTGTCCTCTGTATTACAGTATTCATGAAGGTAAGGACCTTGAGAATTCAGTGTCTGACACCTACTCCCTTTTTGTGAAATTGAAAAGATGACTTGAGCATGCTTTTGCCAGCATCAGTCATCTGTATACTCAAGTACTATAAGCCTTGCAAATAACTGCTCCTTTGCCATATAGTAAATAATTCTTATTAGGTACCTACAGTTCTTTAACAAAATAATTTATAAAACACTTAATATTTATTACACATAGGATAATTTGCAAAAAATTCAAAGAATTTCATTAATTCTTAATAGAATTAGTAGAAGTTTAAAAGGAATACTAAAGTTTTGTAATTCTTAACAGAATTAATCAAATGCGAATAAAGAAGTTGCTAGTTTTTTGCTTTTTGACTATTACATTTTTCACTATTAATTTCAAATCTATAGCGACTTCAGCTAAATGAATGTCTACTCACCACTTGATAACTATTCGACAGCTTGTATCGTGCAAAATGTATCAAAATAGTTTTCTTATTGCGAGACAAAACACATGGATTTTCTGATTTCTTCCTTCCTGCATCCTTAAGATAAACACAAAATTGAGAGTTTAAGAGAGATGCAGCACAGGGTAAGGATGAGGTTGGGTATGATATCAGACTTGTCAAAGCATCAGTGGAAGGGTCACAAGAGTCATTTAAGCTCTTCTGCCAAAGTACCTAATTCAAATTCTAGTGCTCAGCTAAGTCAGAGTCTATTATTCCATTCAAGCTTCTATGAATATTACAGTCCCTTGTACATGATAATTTGGCTTCAAAGCTTCCCACTAAGGTGAAGAGAGGAAACGCAACACCTGACCTGATGCTATTGCAGTTTGTGGCTGAAAAAATGCACTTCAGCAAAGCACTTATGTGTATTTAACATTTCCTAATGCTGCTTTGCCATTTGTAATTTTTAGCAATTAATCCCCAACAATGGGAATAGATTCTTTTAAATGTCATTCCTTACTACTGGTAAAACAACCTAAAAACACAGCTTGACTGCTGTTGTCAACAATACATCAGTTCCATTCACATGTGTATACTGTCACAAGCAGAAAGGACAGAAGCTTGAAGGTCAAAGAGTATAGGGAAGCCAAAAGGAAATGTAATGACGAATTCCTATCCATGCTTCTAGGAACATAAAAGATTACAGTCTGAACAACATTGTCTTGTTACTGCATTATGAACAGTTGCAAATATTCTACATAAAATGCTACACGCTTGCAACTCATCTGCTTTTCAAACCAGTTATTTCAATGACAATTTATGATCTCTAGTGAAAAGCAACTATTTCTTAAAATTATTTTTTAATGAAAAAAAAAAAAATCAGTGTGCAGTACAGACCTTTAGATAGGCTTCTTTCTGCACACATCATTAAGGCCACAAGTTATTTTCATGCTTTTTAGAGTGTTCAATATATTTCACGGAAGTACAGGGACACTGCAGCAGTTTTCACCAATAGCAGCCTCCAAGAGAAAAAGCCAAGAAATGAGCCAATTATAAACATTTTATTTTCTAGCTGCGATATAAACTCTGAATTCATCCCAAAACATCCAAAATGTTGACCTTTGCAAGCTGTGAGTGACATACAATCTGTAGCGGGGGGGGTGGGGGGTGGGTGGAACCCAACCCGAAACAAAACAAAAAACCCCTATGCTTTAAGAATCTGAGCAAAACCAGAAAGTTAGAGCACCTCCTCTGCTCATCAAAATGCACTTCCACTGCAGATGTGAGAAGTTACGGATTTTGCCAGGAAGACAAACAGAAGCTGCCTTGGCAACTGCAGCTTCACATGGGCAGAGGAAAGTTTCTCTCTTGAGTAGAAAGATAACCAGATTTTCTCTTACGTTATGTAGTTACTGCTCTGTCCCTCCCCTATAAAACAGGCAGTAACAAAACATCACACTTCTATTCAATATAGTTATGGTACAAATATCACATATGAGTAGCCCTCACACATCTGTCTTTGCTCTTGGGACTTTATCAGAAAGAATCTAGAGTGGGAGCAGAAATTTATAGTGCTGTACTATGTAAAAACACATCCCCTATAAAGGTTTGCACACTGTCTTATTTTATGTAATGACTTCATTTTCTGGAAGTACTTGTGAAAAAGATAACAGAAAGACCTTTCATTAATTACAAAATTTGGCAGTATTGTGTGTTTCATCCATTTTGAAAGCTGTACTACTAAGATGAAGAATCTGTTATTAGAATGCTTTATAGCTCTGCTGTTAGGAATGAGTTAGAGTAAAATTTCACATATAAAGCTCACAGTCACATTTTTCCTATACCAAAATTTAATTTAAGAAGGATATGTTGCATTTTAATAAAACATCTCACAGATTTCAAGTATATTTTTATGGTTCTCTAGGGAAAATGGAGCAAATTGTATTTTACATCTGCTGAAATTCTCTTGCTGATCCTTTAAGATATATTTTCTGGTTTTGTTTGAGTGCCATAGTATTTACATTTTCAAACTATCTGCCAATCTATATTCTCAGTAGTTACTCTTGTTACGATTATTTTCTTTTTTTTACCATATGTTTACTATTACTCAACTGTTAAAGGTACTTTGAAATGCATTCTGTGACTGAGCATCTAATCCAGGAATAAGTTATGTGTTGATATATTCCCTGATACATTTCCTCAGGGAAAGAATAGATCATTGATTACTTTACTTTCCACACTGTATACATATTATAAGTTCAGCCTTGGATTTCATAACTGGTTTTGTAGAGACACAGTATTTGTATGTAGAAGGCTCATTAGATTAACTAATGTGTTTTCCTGTCAGGGAAGACCTTTAATCTCATTTTCTGACTTCCAGTTATGAACCAGGAACCGGGTATGACAAAACAGGATTAACACTCAACTATTTAATTGAAACCCCAAAATCCAGGAAACATTTCATTGCATGAGACACAATATCAGGTCATTCTTCAGTCCTAATTTTCTCCATTCAGGAATGGCAGAGATATAAGAACTGTATACTTAGCACAGAGCTAAAATAGTTCCATATACATAACAGTGAAAAAAAGTCATACTCAACTCACTGAAATCATAATCTGCAGGTAAACTAGATTTCCTGAGCCACCTCAGCTTTAGAATCCTCAACATCTCAATAATGAGAAACTTCATTATTATCACATTTGGAAAAGAGGGGCAGAGGGGAGAAGGAAGGAATAGGAAAACCCACACACACTTGTATAATAAATAATAACAATCCCATCTTTATTTGTTGTAAGATCTCACGTACGATACTGTACCAAATTCTCCTTATCCTAGATAGTTCCATCTCCATTACAGTTCACCTCCAAATGATACCGTCTAGCTAATTTAGTTCTTTTAGGTAAATTGTGCCAGTGCACCTGTCTGACAAGTTCTCTGTATAATTGTTAATAATTCATACATTAAAGAAACAACAAAGTTCATAGGGATGGAAATAAGCCAATTCTGTGTCAACATTAAGATAAACAGAACTGTTCTGCATGGCTTTTTTGACCACAGTTTAATGGTGCTCATGTAGAAAGTACACCCTGTGTTATACAAGACATCATAGAAAATGACCATCATGGTCTTTCCTTAAAATCTTCAACTCTAAGAATAGTTCAGTGAAGATGCTCAAATGTGCAGCCATTAAAACCAGCTAGAATTTCAAACACAAAACTTGCCTGCAAACATCAATCAAGGCTAACTGCTAACAATGTATTTTGCTTAACCAAACATTTAAAAGCATGGAAAGGGAGAGTTAATATCCCAATTCCTTCACTCTGCCCAAATATAACATGCATAAAATAGTGGTAAATACATTCTTTGCATCCCAGTCTTTCTGTGAATGAATTGTTATGTCATCATCCAGAAGTCCCTTCCCTGAATCCTCATTCAGTTTTGGCTCTAGGAGGAGACTAAGTCTGAACATTCTTTCATTGTACATACTGAGTTTTGCTTATGACAAAGAAACACATTCTTAGTTTTGGTGTTCTTGAAAGGGTATCACCCAATACAACTCCAAGAACATTGCTACTAAGGCTGACAAAATTACATGGATTTTTTAGTTTCATTGTTCAATACTTCATACTTTCCTTTTATATTGTTATTCCAACATATTCAGATATTCAGTTAAAATGAAAGGTACATTTTAATAACTAACAGTTGTAAAATATGACTTCTGGCAGTTACACAGAATACCTTACAATTATGCTTCACAACTTTAGTTAGGATCCTTGGTCCTAAGCTACCTACGATATGCTAGGTACTACAGAAATGGCAGGTAAGCCAGCCTGCCTGGCAGAGCTGCTTGTCTACAGTTCTGACCAAATGAAACGGATGGCTAAATAGACAAATAGAAATAGGATGGATGGCAACCCACTGAAAAAAATGAGTGTATTGCAGACATTAGCAAGGCTAGATGAGGGCAGAAACAGCCACAAATCACATGGGCATGGTGTTAAGATTGACCAGCCTTGAATGGAAACACAGACTCTTTCCAAAGCGTTCTTTTTGGAAATCACTTCGTTTTTACCATTGAAGTAACTATGTTCTGGAGCTAAGGTTGAGCATTGCAGTGAAATATGCATTTATATCTGTCAGGAAAATGCATTTCTTATGCAGTTTGTACACATTTGGTGTCTCAGCAATTCAGGTCATTGTTTTTGAGTAGCTGAATTTTGTAAAAGATGCAAAAAATGAATTCAGTGTTGCTTATTAGCAACTAGAACAAACTTCTGCAACAAATTATTCAACTTTGGTTTTAAACTGTTTTGTTTTTTCTTTTCAATAAATACAAGAGTGTGTTATCACTCCAATTTAAACATAAGAGGTGAGATGTACTGCAGCACCACTAACAGCGCATGAAAAATCTTCTAGGTGATGATACAAAACTTCGTAAAGTTAACAGGAGGGCTTCCTGGTGCTTAGCTGCAAAAATGTGTGCATCGGAATTTAGACTCTGACTCAGTGGCTCATCTGAGTGACTATTTTGTTAACTGTATGCACTTAAAGACTATATTAATATTGAAATTGTGATGCCTTTCAACATATTGGAGCAAGCTGCTGAACCCAGCACTTCTGCTGAACCAAACATGACAGTTTATAACGGTTCACTAAACATAAAGATGCACAATTAAACATGTGTTAAGTGCAATTGATTAATTAACTGGTATGCTTGCAGCAGAAAATATGTGTTATACTTAAATAAAAGAGAGTATCTTACCTTGCTTGTGGAGGTGGTTTGACTATTGTCTTCACTGAGGAACAGACATGTACTAACAAGCTCCCATGGTAGAATCCGGGTACTGCTGAAGGGTAACCGAAGATCAGAGAAGCCAACCCCTAACTACAGGGTCTAGTAGAAAGTATATTACTGCCCAGCTATAAATGGGAACTCCCAAAAAATTGCCTGGTACAAGTGGCACACTAAACTTTTAGAAATATTTCAAATTGGACAGATTGAAGAACTGAATAGAATATTTAAAAATAAGATACACACAGGAAAACACTTGTAAGAAAGCAATACGAGCAGAAGGAATATTACAAAGATACAACATAAGAAAAGCTGTACAGAAATACACCATATGCAGATGAGACTGATTTCAGTCTGCAAGACAAAAAAGGAAATAAAGTGTATCAGGAAAAGTATACAGAGATCAAGTTGATAAAAATTGATGTACATTAAGCAATTAATTGTAGAGATCAGATTTGTATGTTGTGGTCTCTTATCTGAATTAGTCAACTGAATTCTGCCTTGACTCTACAAAAATGTAACTGTCTCACTTTTGTCTAAAATGCCTTGTGAGTTCTCCTGGAAAGTGTGGCATAAGAGCACCTAGGAGATGCGCAGGCAACAACAGTGCCATGTAAGCCTGATCATTGCCTGCACCAGAACACTATTTGGTTTGTCCAATGGAACATCCAGTGGAAATTAAGTATCATTGGAGCAGGTTAAGTTGCAAAGGGAGATTCTGCTTTATAACCATCACAATTATTTTGTTTGTCATTCAACTTAAGGTAGCTCAGAAAACCAGTATCTAAGTTAGACTAAATATGTATGAAAAGCAAATCAAGGGCATTACTGTGTCTACAGAAAGGAACCAGCCCTTGCAAACAGAAACAGGAGAAGGAAAGTATTAAATAATTCATATGGCTGAGCACTTTGCAAAAAAATGCTCACTGTGACTTGCATATGGATAGTTGGGTTTATGACTGGAAAACTGATCTTGAAACTAAAAAAAAAAAAAATTCATGTCATTAATTTTAAATTCAAAGCAATATTGAAAAGAATTGTATGAAGATCAATAAATAACTATAATTATTGAGGAAAACTATGAATAAAACATTAAATTGCAGGCTGTAAGCCTCTAGGCACTTTGCACCATTAAATATATTTCTATTTTTATATCTCAACTCTCTCTGAAAAGAGGAAGAAAATGAAGAACTTTGAAAGAAAATGATGGTTCTTTCACTGAAAGAAAAAGAACCTTGAACACCTACTTTGTTATTAATAAAAATTACATTGAACTGAAAGTCAGCTTCCAATACTGTATTATTTAAGTAGAAAAGAACAGGAATTTGTTCAACAAGAGAGAAATTGCAGGGTAGACTATTTCTAATATAGCATGTATATTTTGGGGTACAATACCTATATTCTGATGTACCAAGTCTTCTGAACATTGGCATACAAAAGTGTATCTCAAGAAGGTAAAAATTATTCCTAGAGATTCAACTGAAGCAACAAACAATTACTTTCTCTCCTTTTCTTTTTGTCGGGAACTCATGGTCCCTGAAAATTTACTTTGAAGGTCTGATTTCTAGATTAATTAGATGAGAAAACTGTAAGATCTTTGATACCTCCCATTTTAGAGTTGCTGTGTAGACCAAATAACTAACAGGTTTTTCCATAAGAATGCATGTTGTGTATGAACTAAAATAAATTGTAACTGAATTTTGTGTATTTTTGGTGTAAAACTTTTTTGGTATCATTTTATGTCATTTCATTATGTAGCAACTGTTGCTTCAATGAGAATGATGTCCGTGCAGGAATTGTGTTATAAAGGTATGTGCTGTAAACTGCATTAATCACAGAACTACTGCTTCATAATGTAAATAATGTTTCATTTCTTTATAACGGTTCTGTTTAAACATTTATGCCTATCTCTTTTGTTACAGTGCAGGGTTTCTACTTTCTGATTCTTGTTAAAAGCTGATGACTTTTTTCTGCCTTTTAAATTGATGAACTCATTTGTTTTTAACTTACTAAGGAGTCATTTCCTTCCATTCAGTATGCCTTTTTTCAAACATTTATTGTGCAAGTATTTAGTATGTGTCTCTGCAAGCTTCTGTCAGGTGGTCTGCATCGCTGGCCTTACATTGCCTTAATTACTAACATCCAAGCACTGGTCAAATCCTTCTAAAAACCACTGGGCTGCACATGCCTCAGTATGAACTCGATATTGCGCAGTGTTCAGCACTCTTCCTCTAGACATAATGTGCTTGGGTTTTTAATATAAAAGTAGTTCTATGGGTGAATAAGCTATACATTTAAAATCAGGTACAAGGGTGATAAGTGTACAACATACACAGCACATTATTGTATTTACTATTAATTATTGTGAGGTATGTGTTTTAATTTTCAGCTTCATGAGCCCTTCTCTCCTAGATCCACTCTCTTTCATCATTTTAGCAAGCTCTGTCCTGATGCAAGACATTGAAGTTTCCTCACCCTCTTAACCTATTCTACAACATTCAGAAACTCTTTTCTGCTTTATTGTCCATATTTATTCTCACAAATACAATAACACATCAAATTCTGATTCCCTATCTGTCAAAGCTAATGATACCCTTATACTGAATTCAGTAGACTCCCTAATTGGCAATAACTGACAAAGGAAGCTATAGGTTTTGTTTCACAAATGAGACACTCTTCTGTGTTTATTTACTGATAGAAAGTTGACTGTACTGTTAGTGAACCAAAAATACTGACTAGATGGCATAAATACAAAAATAACCATACTTTCAAAGGCCAGTTACATGCTATTTACTTGTAACTTGTGAGGATCATCAGGCCAAGCCAGAAATGTTTGAAGTTCAGCCTTTAAATAGAAAATAGGTATTAAAAATGTTGGACAGGATGATCACTGAACTCCTTTGCACTTCATGCACAACACACATTACATGTATTCCCAAAATCCAATGAGTAAAGTAATACTGAAAAAAACCCCTACCATTTACCAAAAGAAGAGAGCAGGAGAGATACAGAATACTGACAAATCCTAAAACTGTCCTGGATCAAATGAAAGGTCTGTCAAGTTTATTTTTCTGCTTCAACCAGTGGCCAAAAGATGACTAAGGAAGACTGGAGAGAAGGAAAAAAAAAAAATAAAATCAACAGTCTTTAAAGATACTAAAAAAAAAAAATCTCAGCAAGAACTGAACCTGTTTGACTAAGGATTTATTCCACCGCTTAACTACAGTTTGAAATAATTTTCTGAGTCATTTGTCACAATAAATGGCTTAAAATTTAACACTGGAATCTGAAGGCAATCTCTAGCCAACGGTAAATTTTAGGCTGAAGCTTTAGAGAGAACTTTTGTTTTCTGCATTGATGAGCAACAGCTCAAAAAAATGCAAGACAAAGGCAGAAAAACAGTAAATTTTATTAGGTTTTTTTTTAATTGCACCTTTGTGTAGAGGACTAAGATTTTAAATATTCCATAGGTGTGGCTAAATAACTCCAAAATATAAAACACCTGGTAGGACTGTGTTGTAGTAGAGCAGTGTTTATAAATGTAGGTAGTAACAGCCAAGTTACTATCTACATAAGTGATAAGTTTATCACTGAGACAATGCCAAACACTGAATAGTGCTAGAAAAAAAGAGTATTGTCTAATTAAAGGGACCATAAGGCTTTAAGAACTGATCTTAAAATACAAGAGAAACAACAGACATGATCCATGTTACGCTGGACCTATTTCTGCATAATTAACATTTTAAAAAATAATATTTTCACAATAATTTAACTATTTGACTGTTTTAATATTAAAAGAAATTATGTCTACTGCTATACCAGTTTTGATCAGAATAAAATAGCAAATTTTTAATGAATCCTTGCATTCTGCTACAGCAGAGAAAAGCTAGTGCCACTAAGACAGCACCAAAGTAGGAACAAAACCAGTATTTTGAATAGTTACTGACTGTGAGGGTGACTACAATTGTTTGTGTAAGAGTATCTATAGTGCACTGCAGGTAAAAATAATGGCACTAGAAAAGTGATCACTGTTTCAGAACATACATAATAACTACTGCATGGACAAAAAAGCATGCATTCTAAATTTCTGTAGTTTAATTGTACTGTTTGCTTTTATTTTGCAATTATATGCAAAATTGTCGAGCTTTGCTTCTGCAGTGGAAAAATCTAGGAAAACACCTCTCTTTTTGTAATGGAAATGTCTAAAGAAGATATCATCAATGGAACAAGACTGTTCAGCACCTAAGGTACAAAATGAATTATGTACAAAATTAGTTGCCATCTTACCAAATCTTACCAAAGCTGAGTCATTGACCTAAATAACATGTCTTCCAATGCATTGTTCCATGTGGCACTTTGAAGTTCTTCACTTTTCACTGGAGTTTGCCAAATTGCTAAACTACACAAACACTGGTTGCTTGAATGGAGCCACATATGAAGGAAAAAAATATTTCAGAATATAAACTGATAATTTCTTAAGAGAAAGTAAATTTTTATCCCAAATGCTGCTACAATGACAAGTTCCTATAACTGGCCTTCTGTCTCTAAAATCAAATTTCATTGCTACACAAGTTAGCTGGGTCCCAAAGAAGTGTTCCAAAGGCCCTTCCTGCACCCCTTTCCTTCCTTCCTTCCTTTCAGAGGCTTAAAACCAAATCTGTTGGACATACTTGTGATTCAACAACAAAACTAAAAAGAAGCAAATATATTTAAACCTGAATTTAACCTCATAATGCTGCTCTCAGGATCACCATTACTCACATCACACATCAATAGTATAAGGCAAATTGAACACAAGTCTGTTCAATAACTGCAAGAAATATTTAAATTGTTGATATAATCTTGAAGATGAGTGTTTTAGTAGTAAGAGTAGGAAAGTACCTACAAACAAGAACCAATTTTAGGTTGAATGAATATGCAAACATATTGCACATTTCATCTTTATAGAAGATGTAAATAGAAAAGCTAACAATCCCCTTTCCTTAAGATTTTTATGCATGGTACTTTCAAGCTGTCTCTTAGTGTGCCCCAGCTTCCATTATTAATGAATATGAAAGAGTATGGGAATTCTACACATTAAAATGTTTCAACAGTAGTTTTAGAAACTGCATTCTAGACTCAGCTTTTCTCTGTGATAAATGTCTTTGTTCTTTACAGGTGAGTTTCAATGTGATGTGCCCCTAGTGTATAACTCCGGCTATAAGACCTCAGTGAGAATGGGTGAGTCATGATGCCATCATTGCTCCCTAATCCCATTATCCATCTATATCTCCTCTACCTACCTAAATAGCTTTATTACCCTCCTGATAGATTCACTCAGAAGCAGGAAATCAGCCTAGAAATTAGCACAACTGTAACAAATCTCTTATAATTTGTCAGCTACCTAAATTATTGGCTACTCTGATTGTAGTGACTCTTGAAATTTGCCAAATAATAACTTCATATCTTGGTGCATTTTAAGCAGATAAATGGAATAGATCTAAACTTTTACTTTCTCCACCATGAATTTCCCCATATATTTCCTATAGATACATTAGATCACCTATTATTCTTTGTTTTTTCCAGTTGCCTAAAAAGTTCTACTTTTATACGTGAAACATATAGGCACACATGTATATACAAACATACATGTACATGCATATCAAATGCTCATTTTATTTACATGAATATTTGCACAAGTTCTCTCACACACAGATGCATGCATAGTATTAAACCTTTATCACTTTGTTTTGTCAGATGCATCTTGTTAGAGCACGTACCTTGTTCTTGCAGAGGTCAGACTGAGAGAAAGCCTGGAGAAAAGGAGGCTCAAGGGAGACTTTATCAATCTCTACAACTACCTGACAGGAGGTTATAGTGAGGTGAGTGTCTTTTCTAATTTAAAGGATTCTATGAGATTCTGTAAGATCATCAGGTCCAACTGTTAACCTAGCACTGCCAAGTCCACCACTAAACCATGTCCCTGAGCACCACATCTACACATCTTTTAAATACCTCCAGGGATGGTGACTCAACCACTTCCCTGGGAAGCCTGTTCCAAGGCTTGACAACCCTTTAGGTCANTTTTAATTGTCATGACCCAACAATCAAAGAAGAATTAAGCTAATTATCCAAGACACTTCAGTTTCTGAGCAGTAACTGGAGGACAAACAGCATGCTATAAAGGAGTACTTGGGCTTTAATAATTGGCACCCTGAAAGAGGGAATTAACAATGAATTCTCCACACACAAAATAACTGCAGTCTGTTGTGTGCCTATAAAAAGCAGAAAACTGTCAAAATTTCAGATGAGGAATTAGAGAAGGGTGCCTCTTGTCCTTGCTTTCAGAATGCACATTTACTCCCTGTTTCAGCCTTAAAATAATAATTAATTGAAGAATTGCTTTGTGGTGATTACTGTTGTAGAGGGAGAAAAAGAAGAGGAACAAGCAAAAAAAAGAGATGGCATACAGAAGCTGATTCACAGACCAGTCATCATGTTCAGTGTATCTTGTTTGCTATCGCTCCCTTGACAGCACAAATACTTTGTATACCAACTTTTGATCAGCATGAGTAAAAATATAGCATTAATTCCTAGAGGGCTTTTAGATGTTCAAGGAGAGCAGGTGACTGATCATATAAACAGCAGCAGGCAATATATTAATAAATCAGCAGATCTCCAAGTATTTCCAGGAGTACCAAGTAGCACTTGGCAAGTGACATAGCATCTAACTTCACCATATACATCATACTGATGTTTTTGCATTTCCAAAACCAGGCAACAGTTCACTCATATAAATAGTATTTTCTACTTGGGTAGATTCTTACAGTACTTCTACTATAGCCAACTCAAACCACCTTTTATCTTCAATATACCTCAGTTGTCCAAGAAGATTTCCACTGTATATTGTAAAAATATCTTTAATTTTCATTAGGATCCTTTTGATATCGTAGTAGTACCTGCCTACAATAAATCAACGTTAGAGCTCAAAACATCCTTAAATACAGTAGAATCCAATGCTATGTGCATATTTTCTCAGAAGATATGAAGACAATTGGCACTGAGTTTACAGAACACCATAAAGCATGGAAAAGCTGTTGCTGTTCATGAAATAGTTAAATATAAAGCCTTGTCCGGGTGGCTGGAGAACAGGTCCGCTAAGGCCATTTACATCAGATAGCACAAGGGGTCTCAAATCATGTAAAAATGATTCTTGTTAACCACCACACAGATGGTTCTCTCTCTCTCAGGGTCCAAAAGGATAGGGAAAAATAATATAACTTGCAGCATCCCTCAGATGTCTACAAAACACACCAGAGCAGAGAGAAGGGGAAGGGGAAAAGGCAGTCCCTTGCAGTCATGGAACAAGTGCAAGGTCTTCATCACTCCCATTTTTGCTTATAGCCTGAGTACCACAATGGGTAGGGACCAAGAAGAAAAGCTGTGACATAAAAGTCTTTGATCCTCTTTTCCTGCTAGGAATCTAAATTGGTAGTCAGAACAGTAATGCTACTAAGTTGGAGGAACTACAGAGGCATCACATCAGACAGTCAAAATAAATCCACTGTGTTTTGACACACTGCATAAATTATGTCCGCTTATGTACTACCACAGAAGGATGATAAAGAAAAACATGTTAAACCTGAAGCCAAGTCTCTAATTTGGCATATTCACCAGGGAGATGAGTGAAATCTCCACAGTGATCCAGCTGTTCGCTCGACACTTTTAAAGTAAATTCCTGAACTTAAGTTCAATTCAGGTCTTTGTCACTGCAAGCCTGGAGGCTGCTCTAGTAAACAGCAGTTTCCAAGAAAACTAAACTCGAAGCTCAGCTAACCACTAACATCTTAATCAGTCACAAATTTGGTCCAACTAATAAACTGGTATATTCCTCTAAAGCCAACCATATGGTTAGCCTGACAAGCCCACCAATAAATTTGTCAATACTCATAAAGTGTTACACAGTATTAAGCAAGCTGCTGGAGCTCTGGCAATAAAGTTGTGTTGGATCAGCTCCTTTCTGTACATGCCTGGATTTACTTCCAAAGAAGATTGCACAAAATGCATCAAATATATATATACAAGATTAAAAAGCTCAGTCTCTCCAGTTAGATCTCTTTGTGCTGCTCTAGCCACATGGAGACAAGAAACCAACTCCAATTTCCTCAGCCAAGAACTTCCTTCTGACTGCAGACCTGGTAGAGAGCCCCTCTGGCAGACACAAAACTGGCACTTTCACTCCAGCTCCCAGCCCCAGTACAGGAAGCACAAGGGGCACTGCTGGGCTTTCTCTCTTCTCTGTTGGCAGGCCGCTCTTTAGAGGCCAGTTGGAAGACTTCAGAATATCTCCAAGGCTGCTCTAAACTATAGTGGGTTGGCATAAAACTAGTCTGGGAATAAAATGGGACTGCAAAGCTCAAATGTTCTCTTTTTTTGCTCAGTCTCGCCCCATTAGTTATCATCTATGCTACTTTTTGCTCATTCAACCTCTTTTCCTGCTGCAGTTTCCAAGATTTTCCAAGCCCTTTGCTTTTTGAGAATATAAGAATTTGATATTGGAATTAATACAGAAAGACTTCATTACTGTGAATTTTCAAAGGACAAATATTCACAAGGAAAAGAGATTAGGCGGCCCCCTAAATCACCATGTTTGAGCTTTAAGCTTACTCATGCCAAGCAAACTTGGAGAATGCTTTCTTTAGCTAGCTTTAAAAACTTTTACATCTTTTCTCAGTTTGTGTCTCTACATGCTGGTCTCTTCCCCTTCTTTCTGCTGGAACACTGCTTGGCTTGGAGACTGGCAATTACATGCAATAATTATGGTCTGTACTGCATCCTTCAAACAGAGGCTTACTTTCTTTTTAACTCCTTAACAGTTACATTGTTTTCTAACATGCAATTTTGGTGTTACATGGATGACAATGCAATACGATTCTTTTGCACCAAGCTTCTTTTTCCTCAATGCTCTTGATTTTCCTAAAAAGCTGATAGTAAAATGCCAGTCTCCATGTAAATTAAAAGAGACTGAAAAATTTCTGTGGGTGGAGAATATGTTAAAATAATATATTCATCCCTAATGGCAATGTGGGAATAACAACTGTGCTTTGCCATTAGTCATAGCTTGGAATCACACCTATCAGCCAATAACATTATGCACAAACATTATATCCCCTTCAACAATTGTTGAAACATTAACTGGTTAAACCTCGCAGTGTCACTTCCAACATGTGATTGGAAATTAACATTATTCCTGTTCTACAGAGGAAGAATTGAAGCCATGATTCTTCTAAAGCATGCTACATTAGAAGATGAGATCTGACAGTGGTAGCAAAGCGTGTCATGCAGACAACACTCACTGTGCTGGTAGCTAAGCTAGCTCTAAGAGAAATCACCTCACTGATGTCTAGAACATCATCACTGTCAGCAAAGGCTAAGAGGCAAAAAGACCAATGCTTTCTGAGTCTAATAACTGCACATGGAAAAACAAATATACCAGCAATTATTCCTGTGTAGATAGAACATGCTGGTGCCCCCATTATCTGCAAGGTAATTACACCATTTAAGCAAATGCTAATTTCAGCAAGACTTATTTAGATATTGATTTAATTTCTAAGTAATTGTTCATAAATTACTTTCCTAAAACTATTACTGATACACCTTCATATGCTTCTCTGGTAAGTAGAAGAGTAAGTGAAGGAGTTAAGGCCAACAATGAGAGAAGAGAAGGAGAAAGAGTTAAAGACGTGCATAGAGCATGTCAGGGAGCATAGAGGGGCAGCGGCTCTGCAAGGGAAAGTGAGCTGGGAATGAGTGCAACAACAAGGCTAGCATGAGCAACTTCACCAACAACAGCCAGGATGTAAAGCAGCAAGCCCAGGTCAGGTCCAGACACAGTCCCAGTCACCCAGCAAGTCTGTAGTCATTAGGCAGGACTAGGACTGTTCCTTGCCAGGAAACTAAAACTGTTCTGAATCTACCCTAGATGATCTAACGGTGGGATTATCTGCTTATGAAACAAGAAATGCTTTCTGCTTCTGCCAACCAGAAGACAGAACTTCTTTACCATAGAGAAGAGGCTGGCCACTCTAACACATGCTGCCATCATGCACGAAGCAGAACACTGCTATCATACTGAGGGCAATGCTTACATTGCAGGGAAAATGCAGTTCCTACAATGGATTAAAATCCACACATTAAGCACAGGAAGATCTGGGCTATCACTTTCATGTGATTCTGATTTCCTATCTCTGGAGTCAGCCTCAACATCCTGTCTTTTAAATAAAAATATTAAATTTGTAAGAGCTAGGATTTTCAGGGTCTTCTTTCAAAACCTATGTATCCAGAAAAAAATTAAGTGGATGGAGAAGCCAAAGTAAAGTCCAAGATCTCATCCTAGAACCCTTACAAGAAGGTTAAATTAAACAGGGATAATGTAAACAAAATCAGGTTATCAGAATTTTTATTTGCTGACATGAAGGACAATTAAGAAAGAATAAAGGATGTAAAAGAGACAGTATTTGAAATACCTACCTGAGCAGCATTCCTACTATACAGACAATCTGAAATCAAAGAATAGCAAAAAAAAAAAAAGACACTTTAAGACATTATTAATGCTACCTAATCATGCTGACTCATACTAGATGAACAAATCCATTAGAAATACTTAATAAGGATAGATAAAATTAGTTTCTTCTGTACTTAATTCCATACATGCATTTAAGGCTGCCCTAAGCCTTTCATGAAGCTTAATGGCATCTTTTAGCCCTTTCCTATTCAATTAATTAAAAATTGGAGAGCTTAAATGTGAAAAATCTGTACTAATGATACATTAAGACTGCAGAGTTCTATGAAATAAATCAGAAATACTTGTTTCTCAAATATACACTCCAATGACCTTGAGGTGACATTACTCTTTGCTGTGTGATACAACTCTACAGATATAACAACATTACTATCCAAAGAATCATACATTTTTAACTTTCTGGCTTTCAAAGGCAATCTGAGTCCTTACCATTGCATCAATACAGACTTTAGACTCCTTTAATTATTATCGTTAGACCAGAATGAAGGAAGATATCTTGACCTACGTCTGAAGAGACAAAATAGCCTGAGAGAGAGCTTTTGCTGCAGGCTTTTACAAGGTTTCTGTTTTTAAAGGACAGTTAAAATACACTCAAAGTAAACTCAGGATAGTCTTTATTACAGAGCCTGGAGAAGAACCACTCAGCTTGGTATCAGTGAAGGTAAAATGCAACTAGAACCGGACAGGAAGATTTTGCATTGAACATGTGGGTAGATAGGAACATCCAGAAGGAGAAAAGACTATACAAGAACTAATGAGATTGCCACGCATTATTTTTCCCAGGCAATGAGTATCATAGGTAAAAAGTCTGAACTGCAGCAAGAGGAGCAGAAACTGTCTGCAGAAGTCATGATGCCTAGAATGCTAACAATAAAAAAATTGCTAGAGATATTTCTGTAATTTAGTGTTTGTTTTACTTTGGGGGGAGAAGTGGGGGAGACAACAGCAAAGGGATATTTTATCTCTCCACTGAAAACTCATTCAGCTTTCTAAACAGGCATATGCTGTAGCCCTACCATTCTTTGCTGTTCACATAAAGCTAGCACATGAGAGAAATCATAGAATCTTACAACACTGACAGCTGCCTATCTCTTAACTTTCTCTTCTTGGCCCCTATTCTCCATATTTGAACAGTTCCTATTGTCCTTTTTACCCACTCCACCCCCCCTTGTTAAACTGTATTTTCCTAAATTACTTATTTTTCTCCAACCAGTATCATTTTGCCAGACAAGATGGCTTGGCATCCCTTGTTGTATTACAAAGAAACACTTTCCTTGTTGACACAGAGACAACCCCAGAGCTAATGACTCTGTTGGTGAAGTAAGGATGATTAATGCTGACCAGAAGATAGAATGTTTTCCTCTCACTCCCCTGAAATTATATCAGGCTCTATGTGGATAAATAGATAATTAATATTTCAGTAGAAACAAACCCATAATTTCTAAATCCAGATGGCTTTTAAGTATTACCTACATGCATGTGTGAGGTGAGCTTTTTCCTTTTTTTTGAGTTCTTCATAAAGCAAGGACACAATCTAAAACTTTTCTAAAAGACAAGTTTTTCAATAATGTAATACTGGATACGGTGTAGGGTTCAAGTTTATTATCCACATGAGATCCATAACCTATGAATACAGTACTATTAAATAATGTCATTCTTCTCATAAAGTCTATATTTTCCAGCTGGGTGCGAGTTAAAATAGTTTGATATTTATGTTCTTGTGAGACTAAAGTGCAGATGGACGTAAAATTTGTCATGGAGCCCAGAAAAAAAGAAGTCTCCAGGTGGCTTTTTTCTACCACAGCAGTCACGTACAATTCAATATGCGCTCCAGAGCATTTAGTTCTTCTAAAAACAGTGTCAGCAAAATTTCTGGGTCTCTTTCATGAATATTTTAAAAATTTTAATCAGGCTGAAACATGAATGTTCTTTAGAAAGAAGGCTGCATTTCACCACTGAAGGATTAGCAAGTGAAGGGAACAACAGCACAGAGCTGTAGATAAGTAGATTGTAGCAATACTTTTATTGCATACATAACTGGATCAACATTTTACTAATGGGGTTAAATTTCAAGCACTCAAGAAGCCTCAAAGACCTGACATTTGGGGGTATCACACAGAAAACATGTATGTTGCTGACATCTCAACTGCTCTGTTGATGGTAGAGCTGAAGGACACTGTCAGAAATTTCTACTACAATATTGTTGCCTGAAGGATATCTCGCTTTGAACAGCTCTGGGAGCTATTTCAGAGAATTCCTGGAGTCTCTGAAAAATGAGAGATTTCACAAAAATGAAAGCACTGTCATTTAAAAAAACAATTTAATAAAGTTTTACTTTAAAAAGCACCTGTTACACCTCACATGTTTAACATAAACTTGCTGCTAAGGATGTTGACAAGTCCAGCATACAATAAGCATGCAACAAGTGGTGGGGCTTATGCAAACAGCATAATGTACGATACACACAACTCTACCAGACCAGTATAAAATTCTATTTCTTATCGCTGTACGGCAGTTATTAATGTCAATGACAGCAGCATTATTAAAAATTGTTGCTGTGGCACACAGAATCTTATGATTCCTTTTTTTTAACTAAAAAAACCCTCTTTTCCTCAGTGTCTCCCCCTAAGTCATATTAAAGTCAAACTTTGAATTTATGTTATGCTGCCCTTTACTCCCACTAAGTTATCTAAATACGGGAGCTCAAACTGAGTATTCTTTTCTTCTTGAAAAGACTTTACACATACCAGTTTTCAGGTTTTTTCTTTTAAGTAAGAATTTTCCTAATGTGACAAATATGAAAAAAAATGGATACTACCTATTCATTGATAAAACGGAAAACAGATATTGCAGGCAATTTACTTCTGTTTGTGCATCTCTCTCACATGAAACTAACCAGAATTTTTTTTAGCAGTCACATGGCTAATGCCATGTTTACATTACATTGAATAACAATGCCTGTAAAAAAGACTGGTCCCCAGATTTCACATTTCATCAGTCTCATTTTAATGATTAAAAACCAACCAAACAAACAAACAAAAAACCCCCCAGCAAATCCCAGAAACTCCAAGGAGACATACAGCACTTTTGTATCAAGCTCTTTACAAACATTACAGAAACACAGTCTCCAGGGCAGAGAGCTTATAATCAAACACTCTGCTCCTAGAGGATTTGGGCACACACACTGCAAGCGGCCCGACTGCTGTCAAGCCTGGCAAACAAAGTACTTGTTGAGATAGATATAAATGGATTTGATTACAGTTTTACTGAACTAATTTTAAACTACTCCAACTCTCTGATTCAAAAGCAGAGAAGTTCTGGGCTGACAACACTCCCAGCTTCCCAACAGCTTTGCAGATGTGGATGATTCGGGAGTTGTTGGTAACAGAACAGCTTTAGCATGAGGCGCTGGGGCCTGTACACAGGGGAGGAACGAGGTGCTCTGTTCCCAGGGCCTTCTTAGTTTAGTTCTTACAAGACAGGATATGTCTTTTATATCAAAACCTTTAGCCAAATACCAAATCAGTCTCTGTCCCAGTCTGGCTGGATAATGTACATTAAAACCCAAGCAAACAAGCCTTATAGAAAAGCCTTCTGCACGGATCAAAGCCATATGGGGAATGACACGGCCAAAAGCAGCAGCCTCAGTGTATGCTGGGACTAGGGCTTCCTCTCTTCATGCGCCACTGCCTGTGTAGGTAGGGGCAGCCAGCCTTGCCAGGCAGCCACATGGGCTATGGTGGAGAACAAAATGGCGCCCCAACCATAAAATGGCGGCATCCTGTCATAAAACAGAGGACCCATGTGTATATAGGGGAAGGGCCTTCCAGGTCTAATATCTTCAAGTAAGCTGGTTTTATCATTTAAAAATCTGCACCTCCTTGATTGCCAGTATGGACTATGCCCGTAGTAGGGCAAGTATTGAGCACGCATGTACAGGACTAGGAGTACATAATACAAATTACCAAATAATACAAACACAAATTAATATTGCATATTAATGCCTTAGCTCTCTTTCTCTTTTAAAAGCTTTATTCTGCTACATAAGCCAGACTTTTAAATAAAAGTTCTTAAGATAAATGCTCTGGTGTAAACCAGAGGAAACCAAGGAAATAATTTGTAAGTATTCTGTAATAGGTTTGTGTGAATGCCAACAATATTTTATTTTCCCAATACATAAAATAGGGACTGTAGCAATAAATAAATAAAATAAAATGGACCCTGTGGTAGAGACTGCCTCCCACAGCTGACAAGGTTCAGGAGACACACTCAAAGTGTAGCTGCTGCAGAACAATACCACCACTGCTCTGTATGGTTTGGGAAGGCAAGGAAGGGCCAGAAGAGCAGCTCTGAGATAAATTAATGAGATGCACACTAAAAATCCCAATCCTGATCTTAAACATTTCATGGATGATTTTTAAGGTTTCTTTTGAATACCAAAAGTTATGCCAATGTCTGAAATTATGTCCCCATGCACTCTAAACAACAATCCTCGAATTTTAAAAGAATTCTGGATCCTGGTGGAACCACCAGTTCCAGTGTGGTTATTAACATAACTGCAGAAAACTTATCACTTTCCTGTAATGTATTTTTCCTCCATGAAAGCAAATGCAGAGCAGGAGTTGAAAGCAAAAGTGCCATGGACTGGCAGTAAAAATGCCAATAAGCAGATTGCGAACCTCTGCACACAAAAATGAGTTCACTCATCCAAGCAATTTTAACTCAAGCCTATACAGTCACTGCACTGAGTCATGCATCAGATAATTTTTCTATTCAGAAGTGGAGATGAAGTATCAAGAGTAAGGTAGCCTTTTTTTATTCTCCACCCTGCCCCCCGAAGAAAAAGAAAAAAGGAGGAGAGGAGAGGAGAGGAGAGGAGAGGAGAGAAAAAAGGGACACCAGCACATTGGAGAGATTTCAAAAAAAGAACAAGAAAAATCATTAAAGACTTGGAAAGAAACTAATTTCTGAGAAAAAATGTAAAATACCTAGCAGCTTATAGTCTTGCTAAAGGACAAATGAGAAGATACACAACTGGCAGTCAACCTGTACTGGACAAATTCAAGCAACAATGATAATGTATTTAGAAGCTGTATCACAACTAAGAAAATACATCTGAAAAAAAATATTTAAAATGGATACATAACTATGAGGTTGGAGGTCTTATGGAAAAATCAATGAGACCATGGTTATTAATTCACAGACAGGTTAAACGAGCATAAAACTAATGGATAGGTCCGCTATTCCCTCTACCCGCAGTCCCCAAAGAAATATTCATTCTGTGTAAGTAGACCAGAGAGCACTCTTACATCTTCTAATGCAGGCCCTAGACATGCGTCAGGCCCTAGATCTACCATCTCCTGTTATTGCTGTGTTTTTCTTGTAGTGGCTGGGGAAGCTGCTCTGCAAGGGCTCACAGAGCACATGTTCTTTCTCCCTTCCCAGAACCTTACTTATCTTGTGGTTATACAGAATGAATAGGTCTTTGGTGAGCTAACAAGTCAATTTGCCATCATTTTTATTAGTAATCACAAAAGAATGTGTCTTCTAAAGTCAAGAGGTAAGAAATGTTTGTCCTGCTGTATTAAAAGACAAAATACAGAATTTATGATTGCCTTTCTTGACAATAAGAACACATCAGGCTTAACTGAGAGAGGAATATAAGCAGCTACTGAAATTATAAATGAAACTCATTCAGGAACAATATCCTGCATCACTGCATATACTGGAAAACAGGGCCTCCATTAGAGCAATGGCAGCATAACAAATATACTGTGACTTATGATGAAACTATTAAATGAGGAAGAAGGTGAAAGGAGGGCAAATGCCTCACTGAGGCAGTAAAGTGAAACTGCAGTGGCATTTCAATCTTCAAATCTCTTTCCACAGCAAGTTTAATGGAAAGACCTAGAAGAGAACAAATAATAATCTCCTCACCACCATCTAGAAGGTGCACACCACAAACCTTGTCTCTTCCAGTCAGGCAGCTTCGGTAATGAAGCAAATTAAACTATGCCTTTGTGCCCAAGGACACATTCTTCTCAAGGGGTCGGGTGCTGGGGTTGCTCTAGTTCTGGAGAAAGCCAATTACCATTAAACCTTGTTGGAAGAGGCACTATGGCATCACATGGAGATGGTAAAATTTGTAATTTCATTTGGCAGAAAGACTCAGGGATAGAGACAAAACAAAGACAAGTTAGTAGCCCACACGTTTCAACACAAGAATGTGGGTCAGTTCAAGGCTCACAAGAGTAGTCTCCAGACAAAACCAACACAAACAAGAAAACCCAACCCTTGTGAAAATTTCTGACTCATGTAAGTACTTCAAGTTGTACACAAAGAGTCAACCTGCTTTTAAATGACATTTTCAATAAAAAAGTATTGTACTTCTGTAAGAAAGATCATCTTAAGTATTCTGAATCAACCCGAGATTTTAGATGCACATTCCTAAATTGCAGTTGCAGTGTGAGCAATGTGACTACCCAACTTCTAAATAAAATGAAGGAACAGTTTGTTTCAGATAGATAAAAAGAAAAGATTTCCTTGATTTTACAGTTCTCATGGTCACATTTAACAACCAGAGCAAGCCAATAAAAATGACAATCTCTTCAACCATTCTGTCCTTATTAAAAGGTCTAATCCACTTTTCTGCTGGGACAAGAAATGAAAACAGTGCTCTAGAAGGGCACCACAAACTGTTCAAAGAAAGCTGAGAATATTTAATTTCTTCTTTTTATTGTTGGATTTGTAATCTTATGCTTCTGGGCACAACATAGATTAAGAAAGAGATATAAATAAAAATGCAAGTTATGTTTTATTTCCCAGTGCTACTCTTTACCATTTACCTATATCTCATCCATAAAAGTAGAAGTTTTATGGGGAGAGAGAAAGCTAAATAAAACCCACCAGCAACAACAACAGAACAAATTAGTGATTTGTATGTGTGTTACTCAGCATTGCTTTTTCTATGATTTTCATTGGCTCTAAATGTCAGGATTTTAACTCTTTCCAGAAGCTCATCACTGTAGGCCTATAAAATCCTAGTGAACAAGGATGCTTCAGAGTTGATTTAGCTATGGCTTTTTCTGTTCAGTTATGTAACGTCACATTCACTCCTTAGTAGAACTCCTCCAGGTTAAAACCTACTCATATTGTTGTTATCTTCATTGATAATGGTATTTGAAATGTTTTCCTTCCTTCAGTTTTTCCTTCTAAAAGCCCCATTACGTGTGCTTGTTACTCTGACCTGTAGAACTTGTCATAAAGATTCCCTGAAAACTTCTTGCCAAGTTTCTTTCACAAGATTCAGTAATTTCCCAGAACCTACTGACTCTCTGTGCACATAACTGAAAACTGAACAGTACAATATGATGTATCTGAATGCAAATATAACAATCTTAAAAAGAATATTGTGTTTCACTCTAGCTTAATTTTGACTTCAGGTGCTTCACAAAAACCATCTGGAAAGATGATGTCTCCTGGGTTTTTTCCTGCTTACTCAGCAGTACATCTGAGAAAGTATCAAGAAATGCTTTGTTCTCTCTTCAGAGTTTTAGACAGTATTAGCACTACCTCTCTCCAGGAGAAAAACAATTTATTTCTGCTACTATTAGTAAAGAAATCCCTTCGACTGTCAGAGTGAGAAGTGTAGCCCAAAGACAAAATAATGACAGAAGCAAGCAGTCAAGCTCAGTTCTTGATGCAGAGAAAAAAGATTTATTTATATGAGATACTAAATGTTCTCATCTCCTTCTGATAGTGCTCTTGCAAATTCAGTGGAGACAAAGGACAGCGAGAGGTTCCTTGCAGAACACCCTGGCAGCAGATAAAGGCAGCCTGCAGTGCTGTTTCAAGTAGACCATAGAAACTGCATTCGTAAGACTAAAAAAGAAGAAAAGCTGTAGACGAAAGCTGTTCCAGGCTACTGTAAAACCTAAAAGCTGTCAGCAATCCTGAATACTTAAATCTTTTAAATAACAGCTGGTTTTCCGAGTCAATTTGCCAATCCTGAGGCTACTAACTTGTCCCTTGACTTAAGTATCCTAATTCTTGCCTCTAGTCTCTATGGTAAGGCTTATCTTTGTTAAGCTTATTACTTTGGAAAAGGGCTGTAGTTTTCTGATACATCTGGTAGAAATGAAAGCAAGTACTAAACTACAGGGATAACAAATGCAAGATGCCTATACTTCCAGGAGATACTTCATAATAATAATGTGATATAATATTAAAAAATGTTCATATAGTCACAATAATCATACTTGTGCCACTGAAACCTTTGTTTTCCTATATGAAAGCATATGGCAAACACTACTATTAGAAGAACAGAAATAATGTAAACAATATAATTTAATTAAATACTCTCTTTCATGGGGAAAACTTGACCAGAAGTCCTTCTCGTGATAGTCTCAGAAAGGTGGTAGACATAACTGAAATATTCTTGTTTCATGACCCTCAGTATGAAGCTCCATGCTGGCTTAGATACAGCAGTATAATGCAAAAATGCATTATGCCGAAAAGGACGTCATATGGATATTCACTAGTCATTCTTGAGAGGTGTAAAGAGCAAGATTAAGGCATCCTAAATATTCATCTGGAGGGTGAGCGATTAAGCACACTGATCTTTGCTCTTTAGAGTTAGAGGGGTGACCATCCGCTGTCATCAGCTGTGTTTTTAATGGATGCCACTGTTCCTTGAAATCACATAAGGGTTATTTTAGGTGAATTATAATAATGGCATGATTATTAACATACTCATAACACATTTTACCAACAAGCTAGCCAGCTGCAATTTTTCCATTTGAAAATAGCTGACCAATTAAAGAGTTATTCAGTTTGAGTGAATCACACCATGATGCTGGGAATTTCACCCAGACATTCAAGGCGTGTTGCTGAGGCTTGCTCTGTTCACACGTTAACAAACTGATACTGCTTTCTGTGCTGATTCATATAGTCCTGCCAAGATGGAGCCATAACAGTTACATGTGGCTGCAATTCAGAGCTCCCAGAACGCTGGCTAAAGTGACGAGGTTATAAAATCTTTACTTCCATTACACTGGGTCTATCTGTGTAGAAAAAAGCAGAATCCTATTCTGAAATACATCATCTAACTCAGCAATAATTATTTAAATTCAAGCAACAGGTTTTTTGTTAAAACTCAACATTAAACCCTTTTTTCCTGCACCCTCCCCCTGCAATGTATTCCCAAGGACATTATTAGCTGTCAGCCACATACAAATACAGAACAGATGGTACCCTAATGTAGACAGGTAATGTGCATCTCTGGATCATCTTTTAACATATCCATGAGCACTAATTTGCTTTATTAATTCCAGTTATGTCATTATAATTACAAACTTCTGACTTCTTTTCCTGATTCTCTCTCTCTAGGAGGAAAGAGGTCTACATAGGATTTCTCTTTGAATTCCCCAGTTACAAAGAATAGGTTAACCAAAAAGAGCCACTTCCAGAGGGCTTGAGTGTACATCAAATAGCCTCAAAATGACTGTGCTTTAAGAGTTATCAGCAATGACGATAAGCATATAGTTATCAAGTAAATTCTCATTTTAAAACATATTTCTAATTAAAAAAATGTCTAGAAGAGATAAACAGATTTTCTAAAGCAAAAGCTAAATGCCAGAAATTCCTCTATAGTTACAGCAGTTAGACTATTCAGTTATAAGAGACACTTTACAAGTATATATGAGCATTATACTAGTTCACAAGGACAGAACTGGGGGAGTTGATGAGAATTATGGCAGTGTAGAAATGAGATGGATGAGCCTCAGGACAGGGATTTCATGCCAGGACAGGGATTTTTGCCATGAGCATTCCAAACCTTCGGTTTAAAGCACACCAGGAAGCAAAGGGCCTAATTCTCTGTTGCCTTGTAATCATTTAGCCATGATTAAACTTGAAGAGGGGAAAAAAACCTGCATGGTGATATGGCAATCCCATGTACCAACTACACAGAAATATAAATAACTGTCAAGGGCAGGATAGAGAAGATTCTGCACACAGATTTAAGCACCTCTCATTAAACACTAGACTGAAGCATGGGTCATTTATAATCAACCTACAGCATAAGTTTTATTCCAGTATAAGCTTTGTTACTATTTCAAAGGTGTGTGGGAGTGGAAGTATTTTATAGGTATTTTAAATTACTTTGTTATTTTGTACATTTCATGGCCTGCAGTTTTTAAAGTAAGATTTCATGTCATTTTTATGAGTTACAAAACACGTGGCACAAGAGTGCATGCAAGAGGGTATCATTAGTGTACCCTGTACGTAGCTGAAGAGTCCTTTAGACTACTGGATAAGGAGGTTTAGCCTGAAAGTCAGAAAAGTCTCCATTATACTACAGAAAGAGAGAAAGAAAACCAAGTGTAAATCAAAGAAAACGAAGCGTGGCATGGTTGAACACTTCTGTCCAGTTGGCCCTAAGAGAGAATCTGAAGTTAGCCGAGTAGTTGAGAATAACAATGAAACACAAGTGCTGCCTATGTTTGGGTATTTTGATTATTTACTGAATAGTCCACCCAAAAATGTGTCCCTAAGAACATCAAGTCATCTGGGGAGACGTTACAGAACAGGGTCTGGCCCTGTGTGCTCCTGGCTGGTCTCTTTGAAAAAGGAGTTCTGGGAGGCCAGGTTGTTTGTGCTGACTTGCATATGTCCACCCATGCAGCTGGTGGCCCAGCAACCCTGGAATTTGGCTGTGTTTGCCCACAGTGGCGATGGGCAAGTCAGAAGGCAGCGCCTCTTGACTGCAGTCTTCACCTGCCAGAGTATGATTGCCATAGATTTGGACTGAGGACTCTCTCAAAGATAATGAAAAAANGGAAGTAGGACTAGAGCACCTACAGAGGTCCCTGCCAACAAAAAATATTCTGCAACTCCAAACTGGACCACAAAAAGAGTTCGCAAGCATTCACTCTCGCTGTTAACATATCTGGTATCAGAAGTGCTGAGTGTTGCTTAAAGGCATTTTGAAGCACCAGTCAGAACTGAATAAAAGGCTAAATACTAGAAATACATGTTAATTTATTTATGGTTTGTAATACAAAGGCTGGTGTGTCATGACCATCCAATTTTCCTAGCATTCAAGATTAGCTGAAAGAGGACTTTTTAAGTGGAAGCTATATGCCTGCAAGTATTTGTGTTTGACTTTCCACGAACCTGCAACAAGGGATAGAAATGCACAGCTTGCCATCAGTGGAAAGTGATGCTTCTCAGCATTTGTCATACAATGACCATTCTTCTATTAAAAGGTAAAGAGATGTCAGCATTGTAATATGCTTGGCTCATGCATCAGATTGTAAGGTTTGAGGGTTTTCTTTAAGCAGGAGTATCTTCCTCAATTGACAAGTTACCTGCACTTAAAAATGTTTAAGATTTAAAATTACTCATTTTATGTGTATCTCCTCCTTTGAATTAATTTGTTCTAGACAATAAGCAGTATAGATTGGAATGCTAGCACCCATGCTACAGTAATCCCTTTGATAGGAAAAATAGCTAGAAAGGTCAAAAGCTTCTAGAGATTAATCTAAACAACTTGATTTGGGGGCAGGGGAAAAAAAAAGTAACAGCCCTATAACATAGCAGAAGAAAACAGAATGAAGGGGAGAGGAAAATCTTCAAAAATCCTTCTACCTTTTTTCCCCTGTATGATTTATAATGTGTATTTTTGGTCCACAATGAAACCCTTGAAAAGCAATTATGCTTATTATTTAGAAAACCAGCTGCACTGGAATGTAGTATTGTTATGTGGTCTGAATGATACTGAATGTACACAGTACTTTCTTATCCGTTTTACTTATGACCTATCAATTGTACTTTTTCTCCAAACTTTTCCTAAGTACTTAAGAACCAACTGGTTTTTACTGGAAGGTGCTTTGTTTCCGGCCAAAGAGCACTGAAACAAAAGCTGTTGCCTCCAACCTTTGCCACTGCTAAGCAGTGTAAGGTGAGCACACACAGGACAGCCAGAGGAACGGCAGAAAGCATACTTTACCTCCATGCCTCACTAAATAATACATTGGCAAGGCAAGCACGTAAGAGATTTGGTGTCTTGTAACTACTATCAGACGTGTGTCTATCAAGCTTCATGTTCGGTAGTCAAATGAGACCAATGAATTGGAGAACGCTTAAATTTGTCTTCCTTTAAACAGGCACACAATGAGTGCAGCAGAGTCACAACCGGAAAACTTGACTGAGAAAAACACAGCGGTAAGATAAGCTCAGTACAAATATGCAATTTAATGCCTTTTTTCTTTTTTTTTTTTTTTTTAATAGGCTGTCTAGTGTGGGGTCTGATACTGCTCATGTAATAAATGAGCATAAGGGGATAAAAGGAAAAAAATAAACAAGTCTCATGAATACAAATAATGCACTTTCTAGTCCTCTCTTATTAGATGAGAAAACATGTTGATTTTGCTGGTAAGATATAAGAATTAGGGATTTACTTCAAAATAATGGAACCTTATTACATTTGCTAGAATAGGGGTTTGACATAATTCAGAGGTGAAACATTTCTTAAAGTTTTATTATTTAGCTATGCATATTCGTATCAGGAGAAAGGTTGACATGTTAAACGACAGCCCAGATTAATTTATTTTCTGAAAATATAACTAGGAATTTGGAAGTGCTTTGCATTTTGTAGTAATCAAGACCTATTTTAGCTCTTTCCATAAACTTGTCTGAGCTGCTTTTGTTAAGAAGTGTCTGAAATGTAAATGAAGAAATGTTACAGATACTTGAGGCTCTGCTTACCTGCAGAAGAAACTGCAAGCTTTTCAAGAACGGTGTCAGACATGTGTGCCTAGCTATCATGTGCACATTTAAAGAGTCTTTAGGGAAGAAGAGATTATTTAGTAAAGTGGCCAGAGAATATTGCAGTTGGACTAGATGATTGTTGTAGATCCCTTCCAACTGAAATATTTTATTCTGTTATTGACTAGAGGAGAACATAGGCAGCTCTGGTCGTCTCTCTCATCACCCTGCCTCCCTTCCCAGTATTCCCATAAACTAAAGGGTCAGCTGCTTTTTGTTCTGTAGCTTCCTCTGGATCCTGGGAATTGTTCTTCAGTGGTTTGGAAAACACATTGGGTTAAATGATATACAGTCTTCATTTGAAGGGTGTTAGTCCTTCTCTCATAATTTATCCCAAGATGGCCTGTGGATCCTCATGTGAGGGATTCCTGACAGTGCAGAATAACTGGAACCAGACATCCAGGGTGGGATAGAAGCGGAGCTGTCAGAGGCAAGAGCTGGATGAAGTAGTATGGGAGATCATGGAAAGGACTTCTGAAATCCTATCCTCAAAAGTTTTTTTGGTTTGGGTTTTTTCAATAGGTGGGGGTTTTTGTGGGTTTTGTTGTGTTGGGTTTTTGTTTTTTTTTTGGTTTTGGTTTTTTTTGTTTGTTTGTTTTGGGTTTTTTTTTGGGGGGGGGTGTTTGGGTTTTTTTTGTTTTGTTTTGGGTTTTTTTGTTAATTAATAAAGAAATCCAGCTCAATATGCAATGGCAAATGGCAGCTGTTTGACAACAGACTGTTTTCTCCTGTCAGGAGAGGATTCACCAGTACAATATGCATGATTATATCATCCCACGGGGATACAGCTAACTGAACATAGCAACACTATTCACAAAAAGTTCTACAAATAAACTGTATCAATTTACTGTCTTTACAATTTCTATTTACTTGTTTGCTAGGGAACAAAAGAATTTACATGTAAGAAACATCTAAGATAGCAATATGATGAAAATGTAGGTAGCCATTTTGGCAAAGGAACACACAGCAGAAGAGATAGATTTTTTTTTTCCTCAACAGCTCTTTTAATCACTTTCATGAGTATACTCACCTACCAATTGAATAAATAGCTTGTGAACAGTAGAAGAGGGCTTATCACATTTACAGCACAAGAAGAAAAATACCATTTCAATGATCCTGCTGTGAAGACAGATTTATGAACAACTTCAGGTTTTAAAAAAAGGTTGAAATTTACTGGATATCTGCAATTCATGAGTCCTCAAAATCTACAGGTCTTCCTATAGCTTTTTGCTCAGGAAGAGTATACATTTATCATATTTATTACATGCAATGAAGAATTAACGTAGGCCTCTTATAAAATCAGTGGGACAGAGATTCCAAAGATCCCAGAGAAGAAACACAAAAAAAGCAAACCCTACATTTTAATTGCAGTGTTTGAATGCTGTACTACCATTGGTCTCATAAAACAAACACATTCACACAAAAGGTTTATAGGTCACATTCACAGAGACCTACTTTTGAAGGATATCTAGCTATTTAGGTAGTTCCTTCGCAAAATTCCACTATCAATTTCTGTCAGAATGACTGCTCACTAGCTAACTTAATTTGGTACTGCAATCCTTCTCTCTCCAACACATCACTTTTGGCCACAGAAGCACACTTGAGTCTCCCAAACCAAGGGAAATGAGAGGGCAATGCTCCCAGCAGAGTTTTACCCTGGCTGAAACCTTTATCCTATGACATTGATAATTTTTTTAAAATATGTTGTTCATTTTTTATGGGCTGTTACTTGATTGTTATGAGCAGGGGTTTGGTGCAATGGGACTGAAAACATGAGTGTAACAGACTAAGTGCTGCCTTGCCACAAGTCCCATACATGGGTGGGCTCCTATTCTGGAGCTCTTGGGAAGAGGATAGTCAGAGACCCAGAGATGTGAATTTGCCTGCAATTTCAGCAGATTGGATAGTGTAATAAGTTTATTGTTGCTATGAGAGAATAAATCAAGATAAGTTTGGGGGAGAAGTGAACAGGCCAGATAACAAATATAGCCAGATAGCTGAGAGCTAAAAATAGGAGACACAAGGAAAGGAGAAAAAAAAAAAAAAAAACAAAAACAAAACCCTTGATAAAAGCAACATTATCTGTTCTCCCCTTCACTTAAATAAGAGAATTTTACAGATGGCCAGTAAAAGTTAAAAACTACAGTCAGCAGAGCCAGTATGAAATCATAATAGTGATTTAGGCTAATGTCCAAATCTGCACTTTGCTTATTCCTTCAATGTTTTTCCTCCCTTTCCATAAAGGCTAAGGGTCTACAAAACTCAGGAAACAAAACAATGGCAATTTTAGATATTCAGTATTCATCAAATATTTTACTTGAAATAAATTCCCATTAGTATTCTACAGTGATTTAAACTACTAGGAGCAGGTAGGGAAGGAAATTATAAGATCAGAGACCAGTTTTGGAGATAGCAGTAATAAAATGTGAAAACCTCAAATGACCTCTAGAATATATCAGATTCTGGTTTGGTTTTTTTGTTGGTGGTGTTCCCCTCCCCCCAAGTTGCAAAGAGAGAGAAACTTCAATAAAATATATCTTTAAGAAGTGGCTTAAAGTCAATTTTATGCCTACATTCAAATTTATTCCTGACACAAGTGCAGATGTTATAATTAAATCTCTCTTTCAGGTGGGGAAGTGCAGCAGATAACCAACTTTTAAACCATTGAATCACCACGCAATTTCATCTCATAAAAGCCAATTCAGGCATGTGAACTAAACAAATATGCTTGTTTTATTTGTTCTCTAACAGCCATAGGTCCCACACTAGACAAGGGTAAAAGAAACTACTATTCTTAGTTAAATCTATTTTGAGAGCTGCAAGGGAGAAGGAGGTGAACTCCAGACTATTCTTGGATAACACCTATCCTGTAAACCACTGAAAGCAACAAAAGGACACACTAACAATGAAGCAAAACATAGGAGAATGCAGGTATTGCATAAACACACTCACCTGAATAAGGAAAAGCCTGCCTTACAGTCTAAAGTAAATCCTTAGATGTATCATAATTCTGGAGTATTTCTAACATACAGCTATGCATTAGGTTGAGCATTGTTGTGACTGGTGAATTTTAACCTAAAATGAAGAACAGCTGTTAAAGTCAGACCCATTTAGGATCTTTGATGGGACCAGACAGCTTAGGACAAGAGGTTCATGTGGTAGGGGAAAGAAGTGTGTTACTCTTTTGCTTGCAGGAAAGGGAGAGCATGGGAGAGAGCTTGCACCAGTCAAGGGGAACTAGCAGGATGTTAGCCATGCTCACAACCTAGTACTGCCAAAACATTAAAGGAGAGACAAGTCTTGGGCCAATTTCTGGTTGGAAAGAAGGTGAAAGCTGTAAGCCAAGAAACTCTTTCCTGTTTTGTTCAAGGAAGGCAGACCTTGAGTTTGCTTTTTAAAATATCCTTGGAGTGCATCAGAAACTCAGTGCTTCTCCTGTGTATTTTCCTCCTAAGCAAAATATTACAGACCACACTAATTCTGGTTAAAAATTGACTCAAAAAACCTCCAAGCCCAACTCCCAAAAATGCAGATTTAAACTCAATCAAATATAAGCATGTTAAAGGACAGTTAAACACACAACAAACTCTCATGCCCCTCTTGAAGGGAGAGGCTAATGAATTGATATTTTAGCTAGTAGTTGAGTCTCAGCTCTTGTTAAAATTTCTTTTTCTTTACTGTTTTAAATGCATGTTCCTTCTACTCAAACTCATTTTGAATGAGGGATACAAACATTTGAGTATTTGCTACAGGGCAGAAAACCTTGAAATCAAACCTCTTGGAAGCTGATTTCAGGAAACAGGTAGCAGATTTCAGCAACTGGTGAAAAATGATAGAATAGCAATTTTCCTTCCCAAGCATACTGTAAGAAAGAGTTGTGAGAACACAGTCAACTGATCAGAAAGATTTGATATCAACACTTAATAATTTACCTACCAGAAGAATTACAGTGCAATTAGGAGCACTGAACTGGGATGTATTTCCAGACTATCCAAGTACTCTGACAGCTAATGCCCTTCTGTCTCCTGGCTGCATTAAAATGCTGTATCTCACTCCACAATACTGACAGCTGTATCAAATCTAAAAGAAACCAGCAGTCACCTGTCACAACACCTTTCAGTACAGCACACACTGATTACCAGGCACTCATTCATTAGCCCCACTTTGTTTGAAATTCTCTCTAATTGTGTGCTTGCTGCTTTTCCATTCATGACAGACAGCAATTCTGCTGGCAAGCTGAAGAATAAAATCTCTGAACACCACCCTTCATTCACTCTTTAATTAACATATTCCTGCTGTATGAACACACTGAACCATTTCACTGACTCTTACTGGATCTGGTCTTACTGGATCTCACTTTCCATTGGGAAGTGGCTTCTATCCCAGCCACCAGTCTGTTTCCTGTGACCCACAAGGGCTCTTCAGCCACCTCACGGTGGCCTCTGCCAGCACAGTGATGCCTGTTCTGACCACAGGTACATGTTGCATTGGCAGGGCACGCTGGAGCTGGCAGACTTGCCCCTGCAGAAGGGCTCCGTGGAGCTCCTCAAGCAGAAATGGGAGTCCACCAATGCTGCAAGACCTGGCTCGATGCTCCAGTGCTCACCAGCCCCACGGTCCCTGGTGCCGGATAAGATCAGCTGCAGCAGCCCTGTGAAGAAAGTGCCGGCAGACAGCAGGAGGGTGGATGTGTTCAAGGAGGAGACCCTAGGTGGCCTTCAGCAGATCGAGCACTTCCCCGTCACTGTGGAGGAGCTGCGGAGCCACTTTGAGGCCCTGGGTGGCAAGAAGGTAAGTGTCTGGGCTGGGAGGACACCTTGAGGGAATGGAGATGGGCCCCAGGGCTGCAGGGTGGTTTCCCCAGCCTCACACAGCCCCTCTCCTGTGCCCAACTAGGAATGGGCAGTGCCAGTCACAGCTCCTGTGAATGTCCTATGGACAGTTTGGATCAGTATGTTAATACTAAGTGTTCTACAGCTTTCCTTATTCCATAATGTTATTGGTCTGGATGATTTTAATGGTTGCTGACTGGCACTATCTGCCAACCTGTCAGGTAAGTTAGTGTGCAATTGTGCTTGGCTGGTGCTTTTTTTTGGGGGGGAACAAGGTATTACAGCCGGAGAGAATTCTCAAACAGTGCAAACACTCTAAAACTTTCTGAAGCAATTGCTTCTTATTTGTAGAACAGTATTGACACCCTTTCAACTGAGAAACTTGCTGCAGCTTCACCCATTGGCTTTCACTGACATAACATGACAAGCCTGGAGAAATTGCAACATTTATTTGTGATCAGATTTTTGTCTGAGAAATGTCTGTGATTTCTTTGAACTATTTGGGAGAAGCTAGGCTTTTTTTAAGCTTAAAAAATGCTTCAGAGAAGTATAGGACACTCAAAAGGTTATTAGTAATCTTAATTAGGGCAACTTCATTTTTGTGGCTAAAAAGTCTTTCACTGTGCTTTATCTCTTGTGCATGAAAACTAAAATGTCCCTGCAGGTTTTGGTTGTTGATGGAATATTTTATACCTCCTACATCATAATTCCTCACTTCTTGTTCAGTTATCAAGTTAAAAAAATACATAAATAAATAAAATATCCTCTTTGAATAATTTTTACCCCACTTCTCAATCAAAGGTATAATAAAACTTGATGTCACAAGTCTGTGTTCTACCACCTTCGCACTGCTGCAGGATAACCCTGCTGGTTCATATAGTCAGTCATTTACACATTTAATTTTAATGCCGAGAGTGATTTAAACAAGGGTTTCTGGTTCAGAAACTAGAGTTCAGAATAATGCATGCTGACTGTGATATAATTCATACACAAAATCCTTCTATTAAAAGATATTAGAAAGCTTTTTTATGTGAACAGTAAAATAAAAATTCATGTGATTCATGAAAAGTCTTTCCATTGGCTTTAGACACAAAACACAAAAAGTAGCAGGTACCAATAAAAAAAAGTTTAGAACTTTATGGGATTATTGAGCACTTTAAAGACCATCTAAAATAGTCATAGACCGCTGCTAAGCGGCATACTCAAATGATTTTAAAATGCAGACCTTTTTTGGTTGATCCAACTTAGTAATTTTTTAAAAATAGCAAAATAGATTTTTTTTTTCTTATAAAGCAGAATACATTCAGTATTGCAGACATGATCATTCTTGTAGGAACAAATTGGTTCTTTTTTAATCTTAAGATCAATAAGACCTCCTTATTGAGTGAGAAAGAATAATTATTTGGACTTAAACAGCATTTTTCACTTGACAGGATTGCAGACCTTTACTTAAACAATAATTACCAAGAAAGTAAAAGAACTCCTTTCTTCCAGTCTCAGAACTGTTACACCAATTAAACATTATGTTTTTAGGGTTTCTTTGCAAAATTCGCTACTGCTGCACCTGGAAATGCTTTGAATTCATGTGCAGCTTAGAATATGACCATTAGTATTGTTATTTCACTGATATACTTTATAAAAATTATTTCCAAGTATATATCTTCTTGCTAGGTGTTCCTCCAAGTGAAAATTTATAATTTCTGATACAAAAGGGAAACAAAGGCTCAATAAAAAGAGTGGGAGGTGGAAAAAAAGAATCAAGGAAGTGTTACTTCCTCTTCCTTATTATTTGTTTGCCAAGAGTGCTGCATATGAAAAGTATATGAGTAGAGCTCTAGTTAAAATCAATTTTTTTTTCTGGCCAGCCAGAAGTCAAAAAAGGTGTACTCTCTACAGAGCATGCCTTCTTGCTAAGTCAATGAAACTCATGAAGGAATTGCAAATGTTAAGATCAGTATCTTGCAAAGAACATTGAAAAGTAGATGGTGCTTATAAACTGGGCAGTGTCAAGGGGTGGAAAAGCATGAGTAATGGGCCCTTTTTTTCAGAATTCAAGAGGAAAAGCTGGAATTCTGTTATTCTGCTCAGGTAGCTGTCTTAGGAAATAAGATTTATATTGCCTTTGAGTATCTATCTCCCCAGCATTGTAAAACATCTTGAGGTTTCCAAGATATAATCAATATGAAGTGTAGAAAAATGGAAT
Organism: Aramus guarauna; assembly: GCA_013400195.1. Taxonomy (NCBI): domain Eukaryota; kingdom Metazoa; phylum Chordata; class Aves; order Gruiformes; family Aramidae; genus Aramus; species Aramus guarauna. Next base: position 3,140,347 of record VXBL01006261.1, read on the forward strand.
CTGCATCATAGAAGATTTTCACAATGTAAGCATTACTTCAACATTTTTACTTAAAAAGAAAAATTTGAAAGTGAATCTACAAAAACCATCTATGTCCAAGATGTAATAGCACAAAAAAATGTGTAGAAATTACTGATTCCCCCACCGGTAAGAGTGAATAAACACAAAAAAAAAAAAAATCATGTGAGATAAACATGATCCACCGCAATCTCAGGCTTTTCATGTATAAAACCTGGACTTTGCATCATATTTCAAATTAATATGCTGAAGGTATTAAAGGTGCGTATTAAGCATTTGATGTGTATCTGGTTAATGACAAGGACCTAGATGTTAGGGGTGAAAAAGGCATTTATTAATATTAATGAATGTTAAGTATTTTAGTAGTTAAATATTACACCATGAGATAAGATACTTGTCAGGAAAACAATAGCAATTTAGTATGCCTTCAGAAGTTACATTTTGACTATAGTTATATCAAGTAATCAGTAATACAAGAAAATACTTATATCACAATATAATGCAAGGCTATGCAAAGGTTTTAACAAACTGCTTACGACTGGATCTCTTTCAGCCATAGCGCATTTCCATGGGCTGCAGGAGTGAAGGACGAGGAATGAGCTGATGCATTTTCCTTGTATTTTTGTAGTGGTTTCACCCAAAAGTGATAGAGAACATTAGAACAAAGTTTGAAAAGGCTATATGTAAAACTAAGTCAAGGCCATAGAAATCACAGTGGCATTTTTAAAAGTTAAACAAAATGTCTTTTAAGGCTCAGTGCCAGCTAACTATATTACAGTTACCTTATGCATAAATGAATGTGCTCATTAGCCTTATGCTCGGAAAAAGGCTGCCAACTGCTAGAACCATGCTTAAATGGACTATCTCTTCACTAATCAGACTTTCAAGACCATGGCACATCTTAGTACATTATTCCATAGGAAAAATAGATTTTATTCTAAGAAGACAAAATACTGCTGATTAAAAATTCTAAACCCTCTCATTCAGGTTGCATTTCCATTGAAATGCTGTTGTTTGTATATGTACAAAATCAATAGAGAAAAATCAGGGCAATTAAATAATGTTAAACTATGAAGCGACTTCTAAAAAATTAGATGAATCATATAAAGAACCCTCTGCTGGTTCAAAAGCGAAAGACATTCTTACAGGCAGCTGCAAATGTATTTAGACTTTTGGCATATTTTTCTTCCTGCTGGCTATATGGTGAACTACACCCAATTGTTATTTGAATGGAATTAACATTTCATATTGCAATAAGAGAATACAAAAAAAGAGTAAATAGAGTCATGGACTAAGTTTAATAATTTTGAAGCTAAATCACTTGGTGAAGTCAAATTACTTCTGCCTGAATTTATCCAAGTGGAACTTGGATGTATTTCCTTCTTAGGAGTATTAATAAGTTAATTATTAAGTCTGTTGCTGGAGCCTTTTAATGAAAGCCTGTAGTATTGGGCCTGTCCATATCATTCCATTATTTAGAAATAAACTGATGTCCCATTCTGATAAAATTATAAGTATTTTCCCCTTTCCCATAGGAAAAAAACCTGTTTCTTGGGAAGTAATAATTTATTAAAACATCTACTTACTCTACTGACTTATCACTCCCATGAAAAAACTACTTGATTTTGTTAGCACTCAAAGGCATTGGAATGTTAAAGCAACTAAGGCCTGTCTTTGCTGGGAAGTGATTATGTATGTTTTTCTTAAAATATGTTAAAACATCCCAACAGAGAAAGTAATTTCATGCTTACTTTTTAGAGAAACCTATTCAAAGAACTCATTAAAACCATTCATTTAAATAATCTGGTATATGTTCATTAAACTGTGTCCTTTGCAGAAAACATATGAACTCCTGCCAGAAAGTAAATGAAGGGAACAGATGCTTAATGTAAAAGGTTAGACCTTCATTAAAATTGTTTAAACAAGCAACATCTTTTTCCCTTAACACTCTCAGAAACATTTATATTAATTTAGCAAAGCCATATAATGCAGAAAAGAATGGAAACCCCACAACAGTAGGTCAGTTTTGTACCCTGTTAGCACTTGCATGATTTGTATTTTTGTTATGGATGCATGAAAGCAAATAGTGAGGAGTGCATGGGATGGCCAAACAATTATCCTTGCTGAAAAGCTTGATATTGAAGGGAGTGCCGCATGGTCAGCTTTCTGGATTTTGGCTTCATCTCTTTCTCACCTCATTCTTTTTGTGACACAATGCATTCCTCCCCTTTATTTTCATGAACTTTTTTCTATTGGCAAAAGATTCCACAACAAGGAAAGGCCATATTGTCTATGCGACTTCAATTGCAGATCATGAATAACAGGTTTTGGTAAAAATACACATTCATTTTTTTTCCTTAAAAAAAAAATAAAAAAAATTCTTCTGTGCTTAGACTTTCTGAGTGAATATATCAGCTTTTGACAGGTCCCTTACAAATCAGCTGAAGAAACAATCCTCCTCCCACTTTGGTTATTCTTATTTATCTCATCTCTGAATGGAACTGGCTTTTTACATTTTGGAAGATGTATTATATTTTTGCCTTTCTAGAGACTGGACATTTTGACAGAGTTCTCAGTGATCTCTGCAATGTTTTACGCCAGAAAAAGCAGCTGTTCCAAAGGTAGGAATGGAGCTTTCCAAAGCTCCTTTGTTCACAAACAGTCCTACGAACTATTGCCGTACAGTGTATATATATCTATACACACACACAGATATATATATAAAATAATAGAATCATAGAATGGTTTGGGTTGGAAATGACCTCAAAGATCAGCTAGTTCCAACCTCCCTGCTGTGGGCAGGGACACCCTCCACTAGACCGGTCTTCTATAAAGTACTGCTCTTCATTCCTGTTTAAACAATGAATTGGCAGTGATTTAAATTCTATCCCAGTGTATCACCTGCAGTCTTCAGTTCTTCTGAGCTATTTTCTCTGTGTTAGTTACACTGTTATACTTTCATTGTATATACACCCAGAAGTAACTATTTCCTGGAGAGTGCATCTGCCTTCCTCAAGGTGTTACGTAAAACTGGATTTGAAATCCAGTACAAGTGATTCACACTTGTGACAACTGAACATCTCAGACCTTCTTCTTCACCACGCCCCTGTTAACTAGTTTCTCTAGTGGCCTGTGCCACTAGTTTCATGAGTTGTCTAATTATTAAGTAACTCTGCTTAGGCCAAATATTTGAATGTTTCCAAATAACAAGTTTTAATATTTTCCTCTAACAGACCCTTGAGAACTCTTTTATTCTTCTACCCTTAATCCAGCTTTACCATTTTTTGTGCTTTATTTGGAGGTGCACGCAGCAGAGCAAACAATCTGTATGGGATCTCACCTCAAAAGGGTAGAATTGCCATCCACTTCTCACAGAGAGAGATGTTACTCTTTAAGCTACAGGAACAGCAAAGATTGCTAGAAAGAAAGTAGGACAGATCAGTTGGAAAATTGAAACTTGTGTGTCACCAGTTCCTTACAAGAAATTCAATTTGGGTTTAATCTCATTTGCATATAAAGTACTGTTGAGCAGGCTGTATTTTTATAAGATTAAGTAGAATTTTTTTTTATGCTATTGAACACAATCATACTTCCCATCATTACATGGTAACAGATATCCCTAAAAAGTTGTATATATACACAGAAGTTTAGCAGGTATTGTAAAAGTCTAGAAAGCAAGAAAAGTGCATATCCATATTACTTTTTAGTAATACAGGCCTTCTGACAGTTTTTGAGATATTTTCAGGACTTCTACCTGTATCACTGCAGATATGATCTTGTTTTTCCTTTAGTTCCTTCAGCAAAGACCAGTAAAATTAAAGAGAAATATTATTTTACTTTGTGCTAATTGAAGTTCTACAGCTGAGCCTTTAAATTGGAAATGTAGTAAATGGAGGAGAATCTCATTCGCTTCAGGAAAACTGAAAGAGCTAAAAGAGTCAGGTTGGGTTTTTCTTTCAAAGTGCCAATACTATAATAGAAGGCTATTTGTAATAGTAGAATAGAAGTGTCTATGTATGTTTCTATCTGCAACATTGAGAATGGCACCAATGAAAGAACACTAAGTTGTATGGAAAGAAATACAATGTTGTCTCATTTTGCTCTCCGTCTTGGTTTTTTGGCAGGATTTAGGAGAGAGTGAAATTTTTTTATTATTTTTTTTTTACTTTCCACAATGCACTGTAAACTGCAGTGGTTATGAGAAGAAATTAGATTTTGAAAGAATCTGACTTAATTTTTTTAAGCTGTTAATTGTATTCTGAACAGATAGATTATTTGATATTTTAAATATTTCTTGAGGGCCTGATTTAGCAGAAATTACCTTCTTGTTAGTTCAGGACTATAGCAGACTGACCAGTGTTTGGCTCAAGTCTCCAGAAGGCAGAGAAAAGCAGAGAAGCTCTGCCTTCCATATGCGGATGCTACCCTGAGTCTGACTATTAAGCAAGCACACCAAGTGAATGGAGAAATGAGGAAAATGTCCCTTGGGGCTTCTTAGGAAAGCATGCACACACACACAAAACAGTCATGAAAGGTTCCTCTTTAAAGATATGATCACTTAGAAATGACCTAGAAATTGGGTGTTGTAGAAATAATCTTTAACATTTTAAAATCTGCAGAGATCAATAAAGTTAAAACCTTTTAACTTAGAGAGCTGTATATGATGTCCATTGAGTTTTGTACAGTTTGATCTTCAAGGTGAAGAATTGTGATTTCTGGGTCATCAAAAAAATTACCTCTTCTCTTTCCAGACACATAAGTCAGTAAATACCTCTCTTTACCCAAGTCTATTTTTATTGTATGGTTTCCAACCTATTAGCCAGCGGCATCAGAGCTTGATAACCTCTGTGGGAAACTGACCATAAAGCACTTGGAAAGGCATAGCTCCTTTCCACGGTCAGTGGCCAGAAAATGACATTTGGAAAAGTATGTTTCATTTATAACATGTTCTTTAACTTCACCTCCACATTTAGTTTCATTTTAGTTTGAAATATTTTATAGACAATACTTCTTATCCTAACTAACTTCTTAAGTATTTGTCATTTGTGGCAGAAAGCAACAAATCTTAAAACACTTTCACCGTCATTCTATATGCTGGGTTTTGGAACAATTTACCAGACTGTGGCACCTTAATCAATTCTTGAAGCATGAAAGTGATAGGGAAAGATAGGAAGTAAATACATCCATTACTAGCATGTCTTGGGAAACAGCACTTGGAAGGAAATGTAACATCTGGGTTAAGTTGATTAGGAGGGAAATAAGCTTGTGACACAAACTCTGAGAAATCCACAGGTGGTAGTATGCAGGGGAGAGCAGAGAGCAGATCCGTAAATTAAACAGGAGTGAGAGAGATATTGCTTGCTGCTGAGAGTACAATGTGCAATATGTCAAATGAACAATTTCAAGTTAACAATCAAATAAGCACCTGCACCAAAACATACTCACAATTACTGACTATATCAATAGGCTACTAAATATGTAAAATAAAATTGCCAATATGCCTATTCCTGTTATCTTTCCTCAAACCTGTATAAAGTTGGTGAGAACAAACCGTTAACAATTCTGTTATTCTCTGACAGTAACTAGTAGAAAGAGAAATGGACTCACCATGTTTTCTGAAGTTGTTGTCAGGAGTTTCATGCTATGTTTTGAATCTTCATGAAAGCAGAACAATTCCTGAATTTTCAAAGAGAAGTATAGCATAGAATACCTTCCATCTTTATATGTCCAAGGCAGAGGTAGTACCAGTATATTGGTAGATGCCAACCTGGGCTGTTACAGTACAGTACAAATGACCTGCTAAACACACTTTACCACATCAGCTGTCTTAATAGAAGAGATCCTTTTCACAAACAAGATGTCTCATGTGTGCTTCTGTTTGTGCTCCTTTAGCTCTGTATCTTCTCCCTGTTGTCAGCTCCCTTTTGCCTTTTTTGCCCTGTTATCCCTTTCAAAAAAAGTTATGTAAAAATTGTATCCTTTTTTAGATGTTTGCTGCTGAGATTCAAAGTAATATGGTATGTTATCTTAAAGCTAAGTAATCTATAGGCATTTAGAAAATGGGAAAGAAAAATGAAAAGAAAAATACCATTGACACACATTAACCTTGTTTCTTTTTTCTCTCTTCTGTGTCATGGTGTGATGGTATGTTTGTTTCAACTGTAAGACTTGATTAATAAGATTGGAATAGTAGACGTTACTCAGGATTAAGCAGTTCGTGAACTTTGTATACCCAGGAGTGTTCAAGCTATGCACTGTCTTTCTCTGAAGCTGTTTGTATGAAGTTCTGTCATAGATAATAAATATCATTGCTGGACTATGGGTATGAAAATGGTCTAGTAATACTAGTTTTGAGAATCTCCCTATTTATGCCCACTGTCTCAGTCTCCATCATTTACCATAATTTATAGGTTGTCTTGAATTCTCTGTAGCTACATCTCTTACATAATGCCCTCTTTATAAGCTCATTGTTAATCTTCCATTGTAGAATATCTGTTTCAGTTTCTCTTATAACTCATTTTTAAACATCAGCCCAGTATCTGACCAAAGAAAATGCTATTTCTTCAAAATATGGTAATTATGATAATACATAATTTTTACTAGCTTTTATAGATGGTAATATTGTGGGGAAAAAAATAATTTAAAAACACGCAATAAATGTTAGATAAAAAAGTTTTCACTTAAGATAGTTAGTTGAGCCCATATAAGCATTGTATTAAGAAAAAAAAAAAAAAAGAAAAAAAAAGAAAATTTAACAAAAAAAGCAGTGGTGTAAATCTTAATTTAGCTCACTGAGAAAAAGTTTGCAAGGAATTTTAAATTCAGGAGCGCTGTAGACTTCACCAAAAGTTCCCAGTATGTGTATCTCTGGTGATGTGTAGAGCAAATGACTTAGAAGGTTCACTTCATGTGCCCTGTATTATTACTGAATAAATGAAAAATTATGGGCACTTGAACACATTGTTTACGGTAGTTTTGGAAGCAGTATCAGAGATTACACCATATGTTTACATTTTTTAAATTAGTATATGTTTAATGGAAATAAAAACATTTAACACTTTAAAATGTTATCAACTAGTTGGAGCTCTTACAAAGGGAGAAATTGTCTTTAGTTAGACTAAGCCTGTTCATTTTTCTTTTTGCTCTTGACTACAACAGAGGCTTCTGCCACAGTTGCTTGAACCACCAAAGGAAAATGCTTCTTCTGTCCTGCTTCTAGTGGGTTCTGGGAACTCGCATGTTCTGTATTACTGGAAAATTATCAAATCTTAGCACCCAGGCAATATTTTGGAAGGAAACAAAGTGGAAGGTCGAGGGAGAAGATTCGTGTATGTGAGAATGTGCAGCTAAAATAGAGGGCCTACTAAGAACTAGAAATATTAGTAATTTTGTAAGTAATTTGCTTCCCCACTCTACTAGTGCTTTTGTTTCTGCTTTGTTATTTTTGATTTCTGTTTCACACCCCAACACGCTTCTAATAATTTCCAGCTATTTAAAATAATTACAAAAATCATGAAATAGCAAATGACTGTGGAAAATGACAACAGAAAGAATATAAATGTCTGCAGCAATGCTAGCCACAAAATGATCATGTTAGAAAATACTACTTTCAAAATCATTATTTTTTTTTGTTTAAAGGCAGAGCCATACACTGACATATTTTAAGAACCTTAACAGGTCTAAACTGATACACCTCTGAATGTAAGTAAATTTCAGGAAGAGGGTGTGCAAAGAAAAATGTATATTGCCAGTGAATATACAAGAAACAAGCAAAAACCCCAAGCCCACACATGCTCTCATGAAACCCCAATAAATAACTTTTTTTTTCCAGTCCCATACCTGCAATTAACAATAGCACTGATAAAATAACAGTTCTTCAGTTTCCACTGTAAGGTTGAAAACTCTGAGAGTTATAAAATTACATCCCTAAATATGCATTGTAAGAGGAAAAAAAGCTAATAAAGAACAGAAGTATAAACTTAGAGCTGACATGGGAATTTAGTATACAGCAGTGTTCCTTTTACACTTGCAATGCAAAGAGGGTACTAAGTTTATTGTGGAAGCTTTAAATAAAACTTTATTGTGCTATAACAGTGTAGGATTATTTACAAAAGTGTTGGGGTTTTTTAATGTTGTGGTAAAACTTTTTTCCAATTACTTTGGAATTATTATATAAATAGAAAGGACAAGTTATGTTTGATTGAAATGTTTTGTGTATGTATGTAAACAAAAAGTGAAAAAAGCAAGAGGAGATAGAAGAGAAAAGCTAGTTTAATTTTTGCTATGGTTCAAATCTTAATTTGTGCCTCCTATGTGGTGAAAGAGCATTTTATGTTGCCACGGGTCATAATTTTGGAAAAAGAACTTTGACTATTTTCTTGTTACTAGTCACATTGGTTTAGAAAACAGTTTCCATGACTTGAACCAAGCCTGAAAATTGTAGCCTGTTAATGCTGGTTACAAAGCTATGCTGCCTGTACCCTTTCCAGTGTTTTGTTGCTGTTCTTTCTATTTCATATTCAACACAGCTGTCTCAGATCTGAACCTCTTATTCTGCATGTTTTCCTGGTAATGTATTGCCAGTGATTTATATAGATTTCTAGTACCAACTTAGTATAAATTCTGTTTGATTTGTATGTGATTTTATTTCAATTTACTTTAAAAAGCTGTAGTAAGATTTACTTCTACCAAGTTTTTTTATTTTGCAGTATTCATAAATTTTATCTTAATCTAGATTTTGACAGATATTGCAGCTGGCCTACTTTAAATGATGTTACTCAGTCACTGTAGTGTCACATGCTTGAAAAAAGCTCATTAAAACATGTTTGGTCACTGTCAAATTACTTAACTGTGGTGTCAGTTTCCTTGTGTACTTCAAAAACACACAACTATTTTGTCCTCCAAAAATGCCAGTAGGGATGGACTATTGCACAATATTGGTTTAGGAAGGGAAGTTTCTGTAGCTGCTGTATGTTCTATAGTTGTCTATTTAATCCATTGTCCAGTTGCTGATTTAGCACAAATATTCATTATCTTACTGTGAAAACTGCTATAAAGTTTCAAATCAACATAATACAATGAGCTGCATATTGCTTCCATGGGACAGAGTTGAACAGCTCAGTAATTTAATGTATGCCAAACACTGTTAACGCTGTTAATTTCCCTTTTTGGCTCAAAGAATGAGGCCATTGCTTTTTAAGTAGTAAGACCAGGGACCCTGTATCAATTTTGCTATGGTGATAAATGGCAAATCAGGGGGAGTTTTGGTAATTAAGAGTGAAACCTATAGGCATTTCAAGGCGTTTTAGCCCCTCAATATTTTTTCTTAGTGTAGAGCCCCATTCTGAGATGGCAATTCTGCAAATAGATCTTCTTTTCCCTCAGGTTGACAACAAGCTCTTTTCAGAGCTTCTGTTCATGTATACACCACTTATCTTATACCCTTCCTACAAATCAAAATACTGTCTTATTTTAAAACTGTCTGTAACAGTTGAAAAGGATAAGCATCTCTGGAGCTGGTCTGGGGATAAAATGAATGAGCAGGTTCAAGGCAGTCATAGGGGTTTTCTTAAAGCCTCTTGTGAAATTCTGTCTTAGTGAAGTGGTGCATTGCAGAGAATCAACTGAGAATCGTGGCTTTGTCTCAACAGTTTACTTAATGGCTTCATAGAGTTTATGCAGCAGGTGTTATTAGCACTCCTCTGTAATAGTCACTTTAGGGGGTTTGTCATCAATCTTAATAATGCCATCAGCATTCCAGCAGATGGTAGACATGATTCCACGCACTCCCTGCTTCTAAATTGCATCAGAATAGATTTCCATCATATTTTTAATTACAAATGAGAAATATATCAGAAACAGACTTGTCTCATGCTAGCATTTCCAAAGGCTTTTTCCAGGCAGGCCAGGACTATGTTGCTTTATCTTTTATTTTTCTATATTTTACTGAGATTGAGTGATTCACAGGAGATATTATCAGCGCATTCAGCACTAGAATTAACCTCAAATCATTCATGTGTACTCTCCAGTGAAGCAGACTCTTGTTTTGAATTAGAATTTGAGGCACCAGCTTTTTGTAGGCAATAGTAAATGTTAGGAGCCAGTCCAGCAAAGCCCTTAGACATTAAGTGTAACTTGAATTGCTATCGAGAACAATTATTTGAATAGCAATCCTCAAGTATTTAAAGTTACAATCATAAAAAAAAAGCATTGATGGATCAAGATTCTATGTAACTATTTTTAAAGCAACAGATTTTATTTCTAAACACTTCTCCTACTGCTCCATTCGTTTCCTACATCAACATCCATTTATGGATTTATTATTTTCCTTTCACGCTATGCTTTTGCCCTTTCTCTGTGGGCCTATTCCTTCTACCTACCCTTCTTTGTAACTTCTTACACATGCATTCTTTTAGTGGAGACCATAAATAAAATGAAAATTAGGTGGTAGCTAGCTTTCCTTTAGGTAGCACATGTAACAAAAGTAGTTAAGACATGATGGGATGGGGATGAGTGCATTTTTTGAATACACTTTAAAATGTCCTTTAAAAAAAGATTAAATACTTTGAGCATTAATAGTAGCTTTTGGCAATCTATTTAATATACTGACTGCAAATTCCTCTTCCATCCAAGGTAGTTCAATGTATGCAGAAAATGTACGCAGTAGTAGTAATTTGGTAAACAGTTTTCCTCTATTTAAAACTTGATGTGTTCTGGCTTACTGACTTTTAGATTAGTGCAGGAATGGATAGCAAGTGGAAAATCTACTATCTAAATGAAGCATAGTCACTCAGTAGGCCCCTGAAGTTAGAATCTTTATCATTGGCATTTCTAAATGTAATGACTGCATATTCCCTGAAATTTGGCACTCCAGTGCTCACTTCTTTTCATCATGTCTAGAGTGTGAGATCACAACATAAAAATAGCTTCTTATGTCAACTTTTTCTGAGAAGTCCATTCAAAAATAGAATCTAATATCAGAGCCTGTACGTAAAACTGAAGTAGTTACATGAAAGAAAATTACTTAAATATGGACAGATTTCACCAAATTATGCCCCAAAAAAATGGAATAAATGCTGTTAAACAAGGTGCTCGACACAACAGTCTATGTCCCAATTGAATACCTGTTCCCACCAAGAACATACGTATAGTTACAAAAGCTTGACATGAATTGAACCCTGCTTAAATCAGAAAGAAAAACAAATAATTCTTCTTTTAGTTTTCATTTGGCAACTTTTGAAATAGTCGCATACGTTAGCCTCTAATTAAGCACCTCTTGGCACTACCATGGTGCTTTTTCAGTAAGTGGCATTTATGTTAATTCTATCCTTATTAAGTAGATTTTTTTGCTATTCACTGTCATTAGGTTATCTGGGCAGATACTCCAATAAAACAGTATGCAAATTAAACTTACACCGATTAAAAGGAGTTTATGATAATCGTAACACCTTCCAATAACTTTTTCACAGTAGGAAATATCATTTTCTAAGAATAAATCTGAGCTCTAGCACTTTAGCTGGAGCAATAGTGCAATAAAATCATCCTTCAGAAGCTCCATGAAGATAGGGACACTGCAAAATGGGGCTGGGACAGCTGGAAGCTGTCATGTGGGGGGCACTGTGACAATGAAAGGGAGGAAATGAAGAGAATGCACATGGTCATAAATTTGTTTGTTTAGAGAAAAACATTCTGCACAGTGCTAAGCATGCAGTTCCTCCGCCCCAGACCATCATCACTGTATATCAGAACAGCACTTTCCTTCCACAGAGACCATTGAATGGATCATTCACCTATATAGGCACTAACCATATCAGAGATTTAAAGAATATGGATAACTGTGGAACATTGTGGTAAAAGCTAAAACTGGCTATGAAAATAATGAAAACTCAATTCGAAACAACTAAAAGAGAATTAATGTATTTAAAATTATAAATCCACTACAGTGTAAGTATATTTTGCGGACAAAAGTATTAGCAGTCCCCCAAAATGTCAGTGTAATTATAGAGGAAAATATAGTTATTCTTTTTTGGGCACATTATTACAGGCAGCAGTACATAGAAATCAAAAGACAAATTAACGAAGAGATTTGGAACAATAAACACCAGTCTCAAACTACTTAATATGAAGCTACATTAAATTACCTATAACAAAATGCTTCATGGGACTAGGATGACAAATTAATATCATGGCATGAAACTGAGAAGAGTATTCCTAGAATTGGTAATTGAGACTGTTTAACTGAAATCTCTGAATTACAAAAATACCAAACTTACTGCAGTCTTGAAAAACGGGAATAATGATGCTTAGTACAAAACAAAACCTGAGATTTAGAAAAGTTTGCGGGTGGAAAAATCACATAGTAAAGACAAAAGGTAATATTTTATGTCTAAGCAATTTGTAAGTATTATCCCAGATTTCCAGTTTTATTTGACACATACGCTTTTCTGAACACAGGAAAATAAGCTTGAATGAAAATACCTTCTGCCATAGTGGCCAACATCTCATAAATCTGTCCATAAAAGAATTAAATGCAAATCTCTTAAGCAGGGCCAATATTCCTGTAATTGATATTAAAAATGGTCAAAAAAAGACACATTCATTTGAAAAAAAAAAAAATCCTATTAAAATAAATGTCCAAAATACTAACTTATATAAACTTTATAGGTAATGAAAATTTGAAAAAAAAATTATAGAAATATGCTACAAGTTAATAAAATTAATAGAATTAAGAGAAATGCAAATCAAATTTATATTGGTCCATAGCTTGTGAGAATAAGAAAAAGAATCTGTAAATTCTGAAGGCTTTTAGCTGTTACTGGTAACTATAGTAAAATGTATTAGGAATAAAACCAAAACTGGTTGATTTTGTTCTCAAAGATGCCAGCATTGAAAATACAGTGTATTTTGAGCTTGCTGTTTTATTCTAATACTGCAGAAGTTGGAACATCGTTAAAGTGATTCTCTGGTGTTGACTACTGAAAGCACAAACGATGCTGTGGTAATATGATCCTGAGGCTGTTCTTACTTATGCCAGGCACTGGCTGGTGGCAGAACTGCAGAAGCAGGAGACAGACATGTTCAGGCTGATCTAACATGCACAGCTGCATTTTTTTATTTCTCCTCTCCCTCCCTCCCTCATCCTTCATTTCTCCTCTGCACAGCCATTTCTGCGTCACAGATTGTCTGTTCCAGATTTCAGACATAATGGTCAGCTCTTCAGCTGTTTTAAATGAAAATATCATAATTTATACTGGTTTGTAATTGTAACTGATAACTAACTCTGAGAAAGGGTACAAAAGGAAGAGCGGTTTGAAGCCATAGCCCTTCCCACACAAAACACCCTATTCATTTCAGCCACCTGCTGTCTCCTGATACCCTTGGCACGTAAGTATCTCATTCCTCTCAGCATACCTACGTTCTGGCCAAGGTCTCTATCCTAACTGTGCTGCAACTTCCCACCTGCACTGTCATGTCTGCATTGTAACCCAGCCGGGTCACAGAACTTACCTTACTGGCACTGTGCCACCGTGTCTTTTCAGAGTGGGATGTACAACCTGAAAGTATCTGACAGACTAGTGAGGAAGAGTCAGGGACCAGAAAGATAGCTGCTTTCTCCACTCCAGAAATCTTTCTCTTGCTATTACCCTCCAAAAATACTTTCCATAAGAGCCAAGGAAAATATGCTGCTAACTGTAAAAGCAATTAGAGGATAATTCAAATTAGTTTTAAACCAATTATCTCCTGTAAATCTGCTAAACTAAAGGCAACAAACCCCACATTATTGGTTAAGATCCCCTATACCACCTTTAAATCTAGCCACGTTTAGCTTTTCCAATGTTTGATTGTACCTCCTGGCCTATCTGCTAAAATTATCCACTGTATTCAAGATCACCTTTCAAGTTCAATTCCATGTAAGAAGTAGCAGCAGTGCTCTTTTGGGGGAAGGGGCGGGGGGAGGAGGGAGGCTGATGCAACAGGATAACTGATGACTGGTGATACCATAGGCATCTTTTCTGAAAAAAGAGGTTTACAATACTCATGGTAATAAAACATAGTTAGCCTCTATGGTCTAATCAGTCATTTGTTTCAATGCTGACACATCATGCAAAAATCTTTCAGCTAATCTCAAGCAAAAGCTACCGTAACTCACAGAAGTAGACAGATTGTTAAAAAATTATGAGTTTCCACAAGACATAACCTATTGTACATGTACTGGAAGGAATATTCTTGCAAAGAATGACTACAGGTCAAGAAATGAAGTACAACACGTATTTAAGATAACAGCTATCAGCAGCTATGAGAAAAGCAGAGATTTATTAAAGATGAGTGAAGCACAATTGTCCTTGATTGTTAATGATGGACTTATTTTTAAAGTATATTTCCAATGCTTGCTCACTGTTAGTTTCATAAAATTCAAGGTGAATGTATTAATTGCTTATATGTTATATGTTACTCTGAAAATGGCTTTTACAATTTATTTTATATTATTTTCTTTCATTAAGTTGCATCACGTAAAAATATTTTCCTTTTTTTTTTTCTTTTTTTAAATAGTTACTGGAAAATACTCTCCAATCTAGGAGAATCAAATCAGAGGTCAAATTTTTCTGCTTCTTACACATCATGTATAATACCTAAATCTAAAAGCAGCTAGGAGTTACTTCAGTGAGATCATATACCAGGGTAGCATTAAACTGGTATACAATAATAAAGCTGTCTGCAAACAATAAAAATAAAGTAGTCTAATGAAGGTAGTACATTTTGAAAAAGTATTCCATTTAAGCAATTAAAGGCCTTTGGCAAGTAAGTTCTGCAAAATCTTGCTGGAGAGATTTATGCAGTCACCAGACCAGCCACTTACTTGCTCTTTTTCTCTCTATCTGTCTCCAAGCCATCATTTGTTGGTTTTACATACTCTTACATACCAGTAAATGAAATTAATAAAATTTTCTCTGTCAACTTTTCTATGTACAAATAGTGTTTAAATGAGCAACTGGTGTCTCTTATTGCCATGCTAACCACCACCTTTGCTCTTGTGGAAGAAACCACGTCCAAGAAATGGCAAAAGAAAACTTCCAAGCACCACTGTCTGTTGAACTATAAACTGGGCAGCATGCGAGTCCGCAACCTTCAGTGCTACAGAAAGTTACCCTATGGCATTCTGGAGAACATCTCCCCCAAAATAGCACCCCCTTCTAATCTGCTGCCTCTTCATAGACTCTCCTCCCCCGCCCCCAAAATGCACATCTGTTGCCTACCAACAGCTTTTAACACACATCCTCTTGATGTCTTCTAACAGGAAACAGAAAGTGAGAGTTCACTTTCATCTACATTGAAGGGTCAGCCTGGGAGCCACTCTGCCATTCCTCTGACGGAGTCTAGTGTGAAAAGAGGGAGAGCAATCTTTGAAAAGATGTCATCAGAAAATGGCCACAGCAACATCTCTGAAGGTTAGCATTACCACATTGATCTGATGTCTCTCCTTACTCTAAGGCAGTGGTCTCCCAACCTTTTTGATGGTGCACCCCTATCAGTAAAGCATTTCTGAGCGTGCACTCCCAATGCTTGTGTATGTATTTATCTACAAATTGTATACATGTACTACTCTATTAATACATTATGTACATTAGGCAACATACACACAAGGATATATTAAAGAAGGATGATGGATGAAATAAAAATAAATATTTCCTTTTAAAAGTGTTTATTTACAAAAAATATTTTCTTCCTGCAGCCCATTGGACTGTCTTGCACAGCCCCTGGGGTGCGTACATCCCACTTTGGAGACCACTGCTTGATGGTATCAAAGAGTGTATGTATCTGTGTTTTGGTTTGTTCTAACAGAGAAAGAACACGGATGATACATTTTTCTGACAGAAAATCACTTATTGACTTCTGAGTGTCTAGGACTTGAGTTTATGTAAAACAACAGATTACCCAAATAAATTATGTAAAAAGACTTGTCCACTCTGCCAATAAAATTAATAAGCCATCTACATAGTATCAAAAAATTACTGACTTCACTTTTTTTTTTATTAGAAAATGTTTAGCCTGCATGTTTAGTAATTCCAGATGAGCAGATCAAAGGGAAAATAAAATTTCTGTGCACAAGACCTTTTCTAGCTAATGCTGCTAGGTTTATTATGCTCATTGTTCAAACTAAATACCTGATCTCTTATCAGGTTTAACTTTGAGCCATTAGTTATCTTTTTTCCTTTATTTCCTACCAAGTTAGAGATCTTTAACACCTGCTCATTTCTTCTTGGAAGGATGATTATACATTATGCTTGTATCACCCCATAACTTTCTCTTCCATCAACTAGATACAGCTGCAGTTCTCCATGTGGGAGTATTTTTCTGCAGCTCTTCTCTACATCTTCTCAAGTTTTTCAGGTATCTTTTTTATAATATGGTTGTAAGGACCTTGTTTTTTTTTATGTCTCCCTTTTGACTCTCCTAGTTCAAAGCCTTTCTTTTTCCTCTCTAACAAGAGAATGGAATCCTCCTTTCCATACCCGCTTTGCCTCTGAGTCTAAATTGGGCACAGTATGTTTCAGAAGCAGTTTTTGGTCCACCAGGAATAACAAAGAATATGAACTATGTAAAAATGCACAGTCAACAATTTGTGCCTCAAACAAATGAAGCTTTTTCTAAAAATGTGACAGACCCATAGGGGATAATGTTTTTCTATGCTCCTGTGAGAGCCATAATACCCCATTTTGCATTCAGACAGTCTTAGGAGAAGTAAATTCCCTATAGACTCATTTGAGTGTTTGAAAGCACTGGTGAAAACTCTTCAACTTCTAATAGCTGAGAGTTAGGCAATGAAATCTGCAACTCTGCACTTGAATAAATATTCAGGCCCTGAAAAATGTAAGATAATGCTGATCCATAGATTATTTCTCCCATCACCACAAGTTTTGAGTTTTCTATAACCAATGACAATATATGTCAACTTGCGTCAATTTTTCAGCAAGAGCAATACCCTCAAACCTCTAAAGTGCTATAGAACTTTTTTGCTAAATGTTTCAATTTTGCCAATTTTCCTCAAAGAGATATTGGGCAACATTTACAGCAAGCTCTATAACTGTGTACCAACAACTTCTGTTATCTACACTGAAAAACAACGAAGGCTGTGCTCATACTGCTGTTCAACCTATTGTGAAAACTTGGTGAAACCCGTAAGGGAGAGCTACTGTAGTCACATCATTGGAAAAAATGGCAAAAAGCCAGAATTCTTCAGTCCTGTTATGCACGGAAGATTTGTCAAGCTCCGTTTACAGAATTGAGGTAACTTACCATTAATAAAAGAATTAAATTCTCTGAAATAGACACTAGTGTATGAGTCCCATATGACACAGGCAAACAGGTTTTTGCTGGCATACCTCAGCTTGGTGAACATAAGGCTCTTCTTACAAACTCTTATGTCACAAGCACACATTTATCCCTGAAAGAATCAGAAGATATTACACCTTTAAATTCTCATGAATGAGCAAAAGCTTTGAGCAACATGAGCAAAACCTTAGATCATACAGTTTCTCATACCACCACAAAGAGTTTCACATTATGTTATAAAACTAGCTTCTAAAGAGAGGGCATTTCCTGCTTTAAAGCTAACAAGGGAATAGTTTCTATTACCTTCACTCCCCAGGTGGCTAATAATATGTACCTATTAAAATGTTTTTTTTAAAACAGTCCATTAAATTCATTGTCCCCAAATCAGCAAGGAATTTAATCATGTCTAACTTTAAGCACCTGAGTATTCCCATTGCTCTTAATGAAACTATTCACACACTTACGATTAGGTAGAATCCAAGAATCCCTTGTTGAATCAAAGCAATACCAGGAAAGTTTTTAAACTCCTAAACATTCTTGAGAATTAAAGCAATGGCTTATAAATATCATGCTGGTAGTCTGTTACACAATTCAATCTGCCTTTAAAAATGAACTGATGCTGTTTGGCTATGGTGGACTATCCCTCTGTGTTGCTGAAGCATACTTTCAACTTCTCCATTGTTTTGGTCAGATTTGGTTTAAAGTACCGGCTTCTTACTTGAAGAAGAGCAATTTTCTCTCTCTCCTTATTTCTACTTTCTCTGAAAACCTTCTTTTTTCCTTCCAGCTGATTTTCACTGATTCTTACTGCTACTATTATTCTTTCTTGAACTGTAGAAATTCTTTTGTCTATCACGATTATGTGCAATATGCAAATGTACTGCATGGGATAAGCATAATAAAGAAGAAAATGATCCTCATGTAAGTTATGAGAAGGGTCAGGTAAAAATACTAAGAAACCGAATATGTTTACACTGAGATCACTCTTCTATGCATGTCTGCATCTATGTCTGATCTTTACTGAACATTAGAGTCTCTTGTTATATCTGCTTGCTATATCTGGACCTTAAACACCTATGCCAGTTTTACAGGCAACAGGCAGAAAAGCCAGATGTCCTTGGAATTCTACTCTATTTGGTGGGATACCCCTTCCCCAGCACTCTGTTCTGTGCCAGGTGAACAGATAGCTTTTTGGAAAGTCTCTTTTGTTGCTGCATTTCATAATGTTAAAGGGAAAGAGTAGGTACTTCAAAAGAAAATGGGATTTTTTTATTTGTATCTTTTGTGTTCTCAGCCACTGCCTTAGTAAAACAATACAATAATCAAAAGCAAACCAACTTAAGAAGAAATGTGACTGACCAAGCACATGTTTTTGTAATGCATGTATGTATAGCAATATGTATTACAGTTAGGCTTCTAGAACAAGGAGTTGACTCTGGCGAATGCTATACAGGCCTCAGGCCCTAAAATCAGCCCCCAAGTTCCACCCTATACATGTTGGGATTAACCAAAATCAGTTGTGCCCCTCTACTTGCTCCAGGAAGGGATTCAGTGGAGATGCTCTCCACTGGGTAGTGTATTTCAGGAGTTGGGAAATTTGTCTTTAAAATTGACAAAACAATTCCTAAGAGAGGATTTTGAAGACTTTTTTTCTTTCTAAAGAGAAGATTAGTTCTGTAAATGGTGTCGGTTTGCACTGAATAGTAGAAAAGGTAAGTGCGCTCTGGTATGTCCTTGGTGCTTTATATTCACACTATGGGATAGCTGACACTGTACAGAGAAGTTACTCATTTCTTAGCAAAATTATGGCAAGCGAGTAGATTTGCTTAATTTAATAAGTCTGCAAATCAGCAGCAAGATGAAAAAGCATAAATGAATTGTACACAGTAACCATAAATATGTTATTTCAAAAAAAACCTCCAGCCCTGTGCTGCAACGAAGTGACAAAGCACACACAGAATGAGGAAAACAGGGTGTCAGCACTGCCAGAATATATAAGAATACAAGTGCAAGTAAACTGCCAATAGCTAGAAGAAAGCACACATCTGAAGCTTCCTCTTTGACTTTGCTTTCCTGTTTGGAAATGGACTTCAAGGCTTTAGTTTGGGTACCTACTGGTTTGCATTAAATCATAGAACAGGAGGACATATCTACACTGTTTCTTCCTGCCCCCTTCTCTCCATTTTAAGTCAGTAATTTCCTCAACTTTGAGAAATTCCAAGAAACATCATGGTCACAGGGGAGGGGGCAGCGTGATTTTTGGTGGGTCTTTTTGAGATAATTTAGTTCAACTACAGCCTGTTTCTGTAATCTCAAAAAATACAATTGTTTAAAAAAAAAGCAATGCAGGTTGCAACAAATCTATTCTGTCCTATTATGCAAGTAAAAGGAGATATACAGATGGATTTAGGGAAGATCAGGGTGCTCTGATATATGCAGCACAAGGACAAGGATTAAAAAATTAGATTCTGGTGGCTTTACTAAAAATATATCTGGAAGTCTTAAAATTCTCTCACCTCCCAAAAAGAAAGGGTGTGTCCTGGTTACAGAAATCCAGTGTCATTCAACCCAATTTTCCATGCTCTGTAGAAAAATCTTGGCAGGACAAGAGGAACTTCCAGCCTGTGGGATTACATAAAATCTCTTCTGCCTCTGATCACAGACAATAGAGATGCTCACAACACACTTTTTTTCCTTTTTCTGAAACAAGAAGAAAAAATATCTTTATGCTAGATTTAAGGCACTTTTCTGGGTGTATGGAATTCTTCTTATACAGTCATATGAACGTAGAAAGCGGCAACACAAAACTTCCTAGTGCTAGTAACTCAGTGCTGCTCTTTCAGGAGTACTCTGAACTGTTGCCTACACATTCACTGAGGCTGAAATGCAGATGCTTATGGATTAAGTCTGTAACTCTTTGAAATAAGGTTAAAATGTAAATAGTAATTTAGATAATTTTCAATAAGGTTTTAGTAGTACTAAACCAACTAAAACATACTCTAATGCAGTATCAGTAAACAACTGAAATCTACAGTGAACTCGGAAAGGACTCTCTGTTAAGCAAATGTATAATATAGTGTATAAAGCTAACTAGAAAATAATATATCTAATTATAATTGGTTATTTGTAGTACCTACAATGACTTTTTACAGTATAAAATAATGCAAATGTAACACTATCAAGAAAAATATACTATGCTTGCTGTTAAAATTATATGGATTTTTTTTAAATATTTTTTGTTATTTCCCCAAGGAATTTCCCCCAATTTCAAAAACTTCATTGAATTAAATTTTTCTGTACTCAGTAAATACTAAATTGAAAATAAGATACAGTTGGTAAAAAGTTAATAATGCTGCTCCTTTCTACTACTGCTTTTCTTTCAAAATTTGGAAAAAAGATACTTGTTCCTTCTGAAAAAATACGATGTCTGTTTGTATTTGCAGTGGGTTCTCGCAAACCTGTAAGAGGACTACCTAAAGAGAGCACTCCCAGGGCTGATAACACACTGCTGGATTTCCAGGAGACTGTCTCCTTAAAAGAAAGAATGGCCATGTACAAGGCTGCTGTGTCTGAGATAGAGGGTAGCAACTCCTTTGCTCATGTAAGATACCAAGGTTCTTTATCTTCTTAGCTCTGTGTTTGCTTTGCGTAGTGACATATCCTACATTCTTTATTTATACAAGCTGACTGATGGACCACTATGGGGATCAAAATTTGAAACCTAAATTACCAAATCTACTTAGCAAACGTATTGATGCATCAGTCTCTGTCTCTACTGAATGAGATTTTTCATGCTATACACCTCTGGTCATTTGGACAATTGCCTTTAATTCATTGGAAGTACTGTTCTTTTTATTCCACTGTTGCATGAACTGCACTTATTAGGACCATAGGCTTTAGACAGATTAGCAACACAGTTATTCTTTCAGCTCATAATGATAAAACCCAGCGGTTTCTGCATTACTAAAAATATTACAAAATAATAAAATCATATTCAAAAGCACATTAAGTTTAGACCTCTTGCTGTTTAAACTAAAGAATCTGAAATTGCTGTATTTTAAAACAGCAGCTCTATGAGACAAGGTGTGTGAAAAAGTACTAGTTTAGAATAAAATTATTTAAAAATGGGCACTATATGAAAAATATTTAGGAAAAAAACTTTTAAATTTTGTTTTACTCATCTCTCTACATGTATATCAATAGGGATTAGGTATTTTACAGCAAAGTTGAATATTAATACCAGGTGGCACATAAAGTATTTGGCTAACAGAATTTATAATTATTAAAATAGAGCAAGACCACTTCATCACAAATTTAATTATCACTCAGGAATATCTGAAAATCAGGTCTTCACATCTCAGCCAGGAAAATAAGGAAAATCGGACTCAGTTCTGCAGAAATACTAAGGGGTGAAAAGTGTATTTTTACTGTATCTTAAAATCCTACCTAGAAGTCATAGCTCTGCCGCTGTGTATCAGGAAATGGCAGCATTATGCTAGCTTGCCATGATGTTAGAATGACAATGGTCTTTGTTTACACTAAACTTTCAGCACATGGGTAGAACACCTTTTTCTTTCTGTAAACTAGGCCAGAGTAATTTCTGTAAATTGGAGAGCATATCTGGCAAAAGAAGGACTACAATACAGCTCTCACCAGACATTAGCATCTTTGTCCATATGCAAGAAGAGCTGTAGAAGGATTCCCAGTCTTACCTGCACTTTGATCTTGGGAGAAGTGGTCTACAGCAGCTGAAGGGACCTTCTGGGTGTTTGGATAGCCCAGAAGCCACATAGTGAAAACAGCCACTAGTCACACTCACTGGAGTCTGGGTTTCCAACCACTAAACTCCTGCCTGCTGACCGCCTTATTTCCTAATTGCCTGTGTATATTTGGAACTGATTCCTGCAATTCACCTGGCTGAGAAGGTTCCAATTCTCTACTCCTGCAATTGGAAACATTGCTGAACTTAGTACTCTCTCTCAAAAAGAAAAGAACCGTGTGAAGCTTGACCTAACCTAACTATGTTGAGCACATAGGAACTACTTCATTTATATCCTGGAACTCTTAGCGATTTATTGCTGAAATGGATGGTTGCCTGAAAAAGCAACTGCATATCTGGTTCCATTAAAAGGAATGAATACGTTTCCTTAAAGGACCCATAACTGCATTTACCTTTCTAAATATCTCCAAATGGCTGGAAAGGTGTGCCTGAAATGTTCATTCGCTAAAATAATTACTTTTCACATTCACACATCCATGTACACATAGAATCGTGCTGCCCTCATCACGGGGAGGGGGGGGAAATATCTGGTTTTTTATGATCTGCTTACTTACTCATCAGGTGTAAGCACTAAACCTCCGTTCATAGAATCATAGAACGGTTTGGGTTGGAAGGGAGTCTAAAGATCACCTAGTTCCAACCCCCCTGCCATGGACAGAGACACTCTCCACTAAATCAGGTTGCTCATAGCCCCATCCAACCTGGCCCTGAACACTTCCAGGGAGGGGGCTAAATTCTAAAAGAACTTCATAATAAGCAGGTCCTAATTTTTCATTGTAAAATGGGCCAATGATATTGAACAGTTAATGTCAACATATGTATATGTTTTGTATTTTGATGACAACACCTGAAAAATAACTGTCTTATTAATGTGCCTATTCTGAATGCTGATGTTAATTCATGTATACTGTTAAAATCAGTAGGTTTTATAGGTTACGTCAGTGGAAGTTGCCTGTAAGAGGCTACAGACATAACCAAGTGTTTCCAAATTTTCCATTTGAAAGTTATAAGCATTATAGAATACTATTATTAACTACTTTTAAAAAATTCAGCTTGTAGAAGTAAGTTCTTAGTGCAAATGGAAAACAACTGGCCTTATTTTATCACTCCAGACTTCAGAGAAAACCAAGTTCTGTACTGTGCCTGGTGGCCTGGCAGCAGTGAGGAAACAATTTGAGAAAGTCCAGATGACCTCTTCACAAAAGACCTTTGCTCAGTACCAGCACCAGCACAAATCTGTACAGGTAACAACAGCATCTTTAATTCTAACAAATGAGCTATGCCCTGCTAGATAGCTTGAGGAAGAAATACGATTGTCTGCTTTACTGAAGAGTTTTCATTATCAATGAGATGTTTCCCTAATGTTCATACTCATAGAATTTGCTCCTTGAGATATACTACAGGAATTATTATTTTTTTAATGCAGACGAAGACTCAATATAGGCAATACTAGACTTACAGCATATAGATGAGCAAAACAGATTACTACCATAGCAATATTTTATACTGAACCTTGTCTGTAAGACTGTAATTGCACTTGATGTGATGTTAAGCCATTTTCTTTCAAAAGGAGTTTCCTGCTTCCATTGAATTAAATCTAATCAACTCGCCTAAACAGATCAAAAATTGCACAGAAGAATCCAGATGCTACATAAAAGTAGAACAAAGCAGCAGCTAAGTGTTATTTTAGATAAAAAGTCTCTACATTTTATTACTTCATTAGCATATACCATGAAAAATTGTGGTAAGAGATAATGATTTTGGACTATGTGAAATCCCCTATAATAAAACACATTACACAATCTGTCCTGTGTACTCTGAAAAACAGTAATGGCACAGTAAAGTGCTTTACTATTCTGCACTTCTTGGAGACATTTTTAAGCAATATTGCTCTCCAACTTTGCAGAAGAGGACACATCTACATTCTGCCAAAGGTTCATTTTCATGTTAAATAAGTATCATCCTATCTACCACTCATCTGTCATTTGTTGCACATTAATACCAATATCATCATTTTGCACAGACAAAAGGCAAAACTGCAGTTTATAGGGGACGAGACAGAGTTTGTTGCAGATGTATTAAAGCATTTTTAACTAAGCAGAAAAATCTCATGGTTGCACGTAATCATACTGGAGCATAGCCCTTGGTAATAGGAACTGTTATGCACATACTTTTCTGATGATGTGGACCAACCTAGCTGCCATTTATCTGGATGAAGAAATACAGAACTATGTACAGAAATCATGTGACTTTTTCTTGCTCAGAACCAAATAATTTCATTTGTGTGATGTGAAGATGCATTTCCCTGGCCTAACAGTGATCTCTAGTTCTCCACAAAGCCACTATGATGGTTCTACTTCTTCAAGAAAGATGTGACCTCTAAGCATACTCATCTATGTATTTGTCCTCTGTGGCTAGTTAAGGAGGCGCTCTCAAATCATCAGCAGAAATAGTCACATTCACAGGAAATAAAATCACTCAGACTATATGGAACAATCTTTAAATTTAGGTTAAATAACTTACTGCAAGACCATAAAATCCCATTTCTATCTAACGTTACTGCACTCTCATGGAAAATGGGATTATACACTTAGGTAGTTGAAAGATTATTCAAGGTCACTGAATCAATCCTGGGGCAAAACAGAGAAATCATGTAGTTTGAAGACAGATCTCCAGATATGGATAAATTCAAACTATTAATCCAAGCTAAAATAAGGAAGTAATTCATTTTTTAAACAGTAATCTAAACAGCTAAACATTTTACTACATATTCAATTATGGCATAAGGAGCGCATGGCTTTTCATTCAAAATATTGACATCAAATATGCAAATAATAACTATTTATCTTTCTGTTTTTCTCAGGCAGCATCTATCACCCATAGCTCTCTTCATTGTAAGGGAGATTGGTTCCTTCTGAAAGGTGCCATATTACCAGTAGGATGCACTAAACTCTTGTCCAGAATGGTGAGGAGCAATGAAAACTGATCAGAAAATTGACATGTGCTCACAAACTCAACCAGAGTTTGTTTAGAGACCTGGTCTTTAATTTGACCACTGGCATCATAAGCACCTTTTATCCTCAGCTACCAAGGTGAGAAGAGGTCATGATCTTCAGTGTTATTGGTCTGCAAATCCTGGCCTGGAGTGCTTTGCTATACCAGCTCAGCTAGCTAGCTGCTCAAAGTCTCACCATCCAGTGTCAAAAACAAGCTGTTTCTGGCAGGTGAGCTGAACCTCCTCCATAGGAAGGATGAGTGGATTATATTGAAAGTATCTCATATTCACTCAACCATATAGTATCATGTGTCAGGAATGACACAGGTATAGCTACACCTCCTTCACTGAGGGTCATTTCAGACAAATTTTCTAAGATTGCTAGGGTATCAATTGCCAATTTTCTAGCGATCACAGAGAAAAAGATTGAATAATGGGACAATGTTAGTGAATGGTGAAAACCTTACCTTTTTATGAAAATCTTCTCTGTAGTGCCCAAAACACCCTGAGAATTTACATACAACTAAGCAAGGCTGACAAATCATACAGGTCAAGTGCAGATAAGTAAAGTTCTTCCAAGAAATTTCTACAAGACTCTCACAGTACTGATGCGCAGATGATACTGTGCTAAGAACATAAATAGGTAAAAAAGCATAGCTTTGAGGAAGCAATGAAGATCCATACCAAGTAAATCATCAATCATTCATTCTATCGTTACTAATTTGTAACTGAAGCTTTAGGCTCACAATTTACTTCCACTGCTGCCTAAAGGCAACCACAAGTTGGTACATAGTGATCATTTAGAACAATAAGTTCTAAATACATATACAATACATAGATGATATATTAGCCACTTCCCACAGAGCTTATATGATGACCATAATGTATAGTCCAACTAAAAGACATATGTTTCAAATGTGAGCAAGTAAAAAACTTTCTTGGTTTTTGGGCCATTTGATCCCCTTGAACAATACATAGATAAATATATAGAATTGTATACAAGTTTTATGTACATATGCATATAACAGCATACATATTCTGATCTTTAAAGCAATTTTATCTTTGAAAGGGAAAGTATGTTTTGTCTGTTGTCAGAACAGAAGAAAACTGCAAAAATGTCAACACAAAAAAGCAAACCTTGGTCTAAAATACACAGAACAGTTACTGAAAATTCAAATCTTGACACATTTTGCAATAAGAATTCTGCCTAAATTATTGCAGCACAGAGGCACTAAAACTGATGTATGGACCACTAGCAAATAACACACATGTGGCAATTACAGTTCTCTTCAGTAACAGAATCTGAATGCCTAGATAAAAATGCATTCTTCTAACAAAATCTATACTGACTTATTCTCAGATTTACATCTTTATTTTCTAAATAGTATTGTTTTAGGTTACGATGACTTATTAACCAGAGACACGACAGGGCATTATAGCCCTTTGTATAAAGTACCATACAGGTATGCATGGGAAGTCCAGCAGCCTCCATAAAGGCTGACTTGAAACAAATGGAAGGGAATGGAGGGTGATGAAAGTCTGAAATAAAAATAAAATGATTGTAAGAAACTGTTCGTGAGCTAGCAGCACATCAACAATCATCCAGCTGACAGTGTTTTCTGAAGCTCACTCATGATATGGCATAGAATAAACAAAAACTAATTTAAAGGTGACTCTTGGGCCATGGGAAAAGCAATTGCAATATTTGTCTTTTCACTCCTGCCACCAAAATTACTTTGAGTTCTCTGTCTGTTCTTCCCTGCACAACTGGGGGGGACCTGTTCCCTCCTGACACTGCGATGCAGGATCTGGTTGATTAACCAACCTTTAAATAATGCACAGTACAGCAAGAATTGTTTATCCACAGAAACAAATACAGGGATCAAGTTCCCACAAGCATAACTCCTAACTAGTATTAAATCTAGAAGATGATCTTCAGCCACAGTCCTGCATTAGAGGCACAACTTCTCCTGCTTAATAAGAGAAGAGCAACCTTATCCCATGCAGATCATCAAATAATTCTACAGAATATTCTCCAAAATCTACGGGGTCTACAAAACATGCCATCAACTCTAATGGGGTGGGCTAAATTAATCCTACCTACAGGATATCCTATCCTATATCCAACAGTTGGCCATTACAGAGGAGGCATGAAACCACAGGTCTTCCTGCTCTCCACTTGTTTGGAATAATAAGGGAGCAGCATTTTACCCTCTGTCACTAGAATTTCAATTAGCCATCTTAACAGACGCACAAAACATGAGAATCTCCAAGTCCCTCTTCCTGCCTGCACACCCAGAGCAAGGCCGTGTAATTATATCATCAAAATCTGGCCCATAATGTTTAGGCTGCATTTTAGACAGCCATAGCTGTCCCATTAAACGATTATAATCTTTTGCAATATGGCAACTACTTCATAAGCAGTACCAAAGTCACAGCAATAAAGCAGTAGTGACATTCAGATTAGATTTGCTTCCTGACTACATTAAGCCTAATTATATTCCTTTTTAATACCCCACACCGTTCAAAGGACACATAATGACTATCATGAACATATTTCGTGTCTCATGAATGAGCTTTTCCAGTAATGAGAGCTTGACTTACATAGCTAAAACATGCATATTGCAACAGAAAAGCGTATCTTAACTGAAAAAAGCATATAGATGCATAAATATATTGAAAAGCTTATCCATATAAAATGAAAAGGCATATTAGACATACACCTACACATAGCTATTAAACAGAGAATAGATGGAAAAATTTGCACTTCATTTTCTTTGAACAGCCTCTTTTCAAATTGGTACAGGGTTAGCTCTACATCTCCTCATGTTGTGTGGCTCCACCACAACTGTGATACGTACAGAACCTGTGAGTGTAACCATGCTCTGACTTGCTTTCCTTCAAGCCTTACCTTCAAACTTTGCAGTAGATAGGATTGCTTCTGATACTGGTAATGCACTAAAGCATTTACTGGGCCAGTAATCAGCAAATTTATTCGACCTTTTGTTCATATAATTTTAATTCATCTTATAGTTGAAACAGATGATTTGGCAGCACAGAGGTGGAAGAGAATTCCTAAAGCCCATGAAGGGGTTCCATGTTGTTTCTCTGCCACAGAACTAAAGAACCCTTGCTGCCTACTGTATGGCAGAAATTATGGGCCAGGCAATGGGTGCTCCCCTACGTTGATTCAGCAGAAATGTTAGTGAAGATGCAAGCAGTGTAATCATTCCTTAGTTTGAAGGTGGAATAAATTCCATAAATATATGTTTTGTCATGGGATGACTAAGGGAGAGACCTAATTTCCTGCCTCACAATTAGCTGGATTTCAGGGAGGTGTCAGGATTTGAGATACAGGAAGCTTACAGCTCTCTGTTGCACTAGATGTATAGCAGCAATCTCAGAAACACAGTGCTGCCTCCATTCACATTCACATTCACATTACGTGTTACACTTGGGAAGCTCTTGCTGGAGGGACCAGAAGCTCCTTTTATTTGAAAGGTTATTATCAGTAGAAACTAATAGGCAAGCTTCCTTCTCACAAAGGAAGAAGAAAATTTAATTTGACATGAGTGAATTTATTTGTTAGATGTCTCTGTATGCATGCAAGTGTGCGAGAGAGGAAGCACAGAACTGATATCTTAATGGTATCAATCCTTAGAATTTATTTCTTCTAATCACTAAGTCTCCAAGTACTCCACGGACACAGGTAATGTGATGTAATACAGGTTCTGTGACAGACTTTAAGTAAGAATACAAATTACTGCCAGAATCTGGAGTCAAACTAAACATAGATAACCTCAAAAATTCATTTACATGGACATCTCAGGCAGCACTTTAAACACTGAATGATATGCTCTGTTTATTACACTGCAGTTGTCAGACTTATAGATACAATGCTCGTCTATATATTTTATAGGATATTCTGGTTAGCCTATGGGTCAGATTTTTCACAACTGCAATTCAGCATGATTTTTGCATCAGAAGAGCTGTATAAAGCATATGCAGGAAGTCAGCATGTCTTATATTAGACATATTCTTAAACTTCCTTTTAAAAAGTTGCATTAGCCTCATGCCTGCTGATATGTAACAAGTTGATGGCACAGGACACAAAGCCAGACCAGTCTTCCTAGTCATCTTTGTCCCCTTCCCGTCTAATTATACATTGTACATAGTCATACAGCTTTCTGTATCTGCTGGTCAAAATCTGGCTGCAGTAACAGAAATTACCTGACATCTTCTGTGTTATAAAAAAGCCTGTTCCAATTTTTATGGCAACAAATATCAATCATAATAACAGCGGTACTCTGCTGTAAAATAACTGTTCTAGTTACACCACTTACATTAGAATTTATTTGTGAAAACCCTTCATAGGCAAAAAAAGAAAAGGAAAAAACAATTTACTATTAGCTGTTAATGTTCAATTATTTTTATTTGCTTTTAGGAAATGTCAAGTAGCAATCAGCTCACAGTATCAAGCAGCACCAGAGAAGCTGAGTGCAATGAAATGACCTCCAAAGAAAGTCAAATGGAAGCCTCCCAAACACAAGAGGTAACTATATCAATTAATAATTATGCCATTGGACAATTATACTGATGCTGATACATATCTGCTTTGCTTCTTCCTCTTTTACCACTTGGTACAGTGAGATCTGGATGCTTTACTCACAGCCTCGCTTATTAGGGAGTGCATAATAATTTTTTAAAGGTGTTTTATTAAGTGTTTTTAATTTATTATTGTTCTACCATGGTAATTAATTAGGCTTCCATTCATATTTTTCTTTGATGTAACATTTTAAATACAGTTGCAGAAGCATGGAAAATTCTTACAAATTGCACTAAATCCTGTAGTAAAGTGAAGGTTTTGTGCACAGGTTTCTCATCACGAGCAAGTTACTCATGAGATAAAAATGGCTTCTACATTCACTCAGCACAGGGATGAAACAGGTAAGAAGTGGCATGAGAATAAAGGCTCTCAAATGAGCAATGGCAAATGTCTCTACTCGCACAAATGTACCTCTACTAGCATACAAACATGAGGATGCACATGGCTCTTAATTCTCAGCAAAGCACATTCATTGACTTCAACAGGACTTAAGAAATGAGTTTAGAATTTGGTGTGGAAAGATGGCTTTTGCAGAAGGAGGTGGTTTTATATATGCATTCAGTTGCCTAAAAGAACTGGGGACTTGAAGAATTGTCTGAAAACATAGGGAAACACTAGCCCGTGTATATAGAAAATTGTGTATGAGAAAGATTCAATTTATAGCTGAACTGAATAGCCCTGCAGAATATGACCACACTGTGAAGACACTGCTGCTGCTGCAGTTTAGTCCTGGTATTTGAATTCACGCATTATATTCTCTCACAGACCCCAGTCAACCTTTAGCCCTGCCACACCACTCAGGTATGGCAAAACAGCAGGTGATTACATGTCCCTCAACAACTATTCTGTCATTCTCACTATGGATTTCTGTTCATGATCCAGTGACTCTCTAGACTTCTGCAAGGTTAAGTACAATTTTTCTAATGTAATAATGTTTTATAATTCATGGATAAAGTCAATTTCATAAGATGCAGCGTGGAGGAAAAACGATCTTTTTTATTCTTCTTCCCATTGCAGTAATCAATGCAGTTCAGAACGAAGAGCTACCAAAGACTGTAACACAGATTTTAAAACAGGAGATTGAAAGGACAGCTCAGGAGAAGGCTGTTCACTCTGACAGAGAGACACCACCACCTGCAAAAAAATTAAAGGTCTGTGCTTTTAATAAGAGTGATCTTTCTTTATGCAAATTAGAAGTGGTGAAGTTAAGACATTGGTCCATTGTGCAGTCTGAATTTCTATTTAGACTGTGATTAAAAATGTAACCTATGAAAGTGGTGGTAATATATGGACTTTAGGAATTAAGTGCACATAATGTAATATGAAGTACGTTAGAAGGCTCAACAAGTACTTACAGTATGTGACAAACACAATTAAAAGTAAACCTTTATAAAAATTTTTGCATTCCTGTCCTCCTCTGCTGACTAGTCTCCTCTTTCCTTGTTTTGAATCTGTAAATATGTATAATTTCTGTCACCACAGATTCTCAGAAGCATAGAAAATGTCACTTTCAGAAGAAATGAAAGCATAAGCCACAGCATAACTTTACATTATGCTTATAATGCAAAGTCTGCATTTGTTGCAGCAAAAGCTCCAAGACTGCTCAATCATCATTTTGCATTTTGTATAAATTCTACATTTCTTTTCACACATATTCTATGGTGCAAATAGCACAGCTCTTAGTTCAAAAGATTGGTTTTATGC
This sequence comes from Aramus guarauna, assembly GCA_013400195.1. Taxonomy (NCBI): domain Eukaryota; kingdom Metazoa; phylum Chordata; class Aves; order Gruiformes; family Aramidae; genus Aramus; species Aramus guarauna. The sequence goes on from VXBL01006261.1 coordinate 3,171,781, forward strand.
ATTCTGAGCAATAGCTGATGGATTGTGTCTTTCCAGATCTATTATAATCCTATTGCTTGGATCCTTGCAGAACTAGCTTTTGTGAAGAATAGAAAAATTGTTTGCTACGTTACTATACTTTAAGAAAAAACAACCACTTTTGTTCCCTAAAGATGGAAAATACGTACCAAGAAATTACATTGCCTTCAACAGTTACTTCATCTTCTACTACTACTACCTCAGCAAGCTGACTGCAGGAAACTTCTACACCAAGGGAAAAACAGGATGAAACTGCTACTTCTGCAATGATTTGCTCCAGATTCCATAAACATGGAAGCACAGAAAAGTTTTCCACTACTTATGTGAAAGCTCCATTGGAAATGACAGCAACTTCCCAGTCCACTGAATCGTCCAGCTCTCCAAAGCCCACTGTCTCCACGGATCTGTACCCAAAGCAAAGCAGTTTATGTGGACTAAGACATTCATACAAACATTTCTACCTACAATTAAGAAAATGCTTAGAGAAACATTACCTGAGTGAGAATTCTAATATTTTAACTGTTGAATCTGAAAGACAGAATATGATGTCAGATGTGCAGCAGGCTAGGTATGGCTTTGCCTTCATTATTCAGATGTTCACAAGACCAGAAAAACAATAGTGTGGTGTGAAATCCAGAGAGGAGAGGTTCTCTTTACAAGATGAGTCTTTAAGAACCATCATTTCGTTCCAATCAAAGATGACCCTCCAGACCCAGACAAAGCTAGAAGCATTGCAGACCGGGAAACCATTGCAGGTGGAAATGTTAAATACATAGGCTGGATGTTTCAGGCCCAGCCTGCAGCGTGTGCACATGCTCCAGGCTCTGCAAGAACTACTCACAAGGCTCTTGCACTAGTTAGAGGAGGTGTTCAAGCAGTCACATGTATGTGTGAAATGCAACCACTGAATTCTATGAATGAAATTTGTCATGATGAATAACAAACATCAGATGAAACTCGCATCCGAGAAGTTTCTTGTGGTGCTGGAAAGACTCTGAGGCACATGCTGGAAGCACAGAACCTGGATAAACTTGGGCAGCTCTAACTTCCTCCTTACCTTGCTGCTGCTGAGGTCTGAGCTGAAACAGCTTAAAGGAAGTGTGAAAGAAGCATAAAGCATTTTGAACCTCACCCATTGTCTGTTACCAGAGACAGCTTTGGTCAAAGACTGGAGAATGAAGCTGTCCATAGAGAAGACACTGAAAAGAGGCATGTCAGGATAGCACACTGGTCATTGGAAATGCAGCCTTTACCTGTGACCAGCAAAGACCTGGTGGAAATTAAAGTGGTACATGGAATCTCAGTGGTGCAAAACATGAGCGGTGCTGTGCGCGAGGCAAAACAGTTAGTTGAAACACAGCCTTGGCACACAGAGGATTCAAAGGAATTAAGTCCAGCCGAAACATCTTCACAAAATTCAAACAAACTAGATCAAGGTCCCACACAAGATGCAGCAGCCCCTGCAACACCACAGCAAAGCACACTGATTCTGAATTTGATAATAACAATAAGCAAGTAGGACAAAAATACAACATAGGAATCCAAATAGATCTCTGTGAATACAAGAAAGCTGACAAGCTGAAGACACTGGAACTGTTGTGAAAGCCTCTAGCTACTATCTCTTCCACCATTATGAGGATTAACGCTACAAAAGCTATCCCAAAGAATTATGTAGAGCAAAATAAAAATAGATACTAAAATAAAAATAGGTATTAAAATTAGAATAGCATTGCTGTTGTATTTGAGAAATATTAACATGCTAGAAAATGTGCACAGAATGTACCTGACTTCTCAGGCTTAAAATTAATGCAACATCCTCCTAACTACAGTAAAATGTTGCCTGTATAAAATAGCTCTAGAGATAAAATAATGGTCATGTTTTGTGCACATCTGGTTTTAGTTTATTAAAGCACAAGTTGTGACTTAAGACAAAATGAACTATGTTTTGGTGGGTTTCCTTTTTTGAGTAAAATTACTGAAATGGTTTACAAATTATCATGTAATTTTAAAAATTTTTCTGCTATTTCCTGCAGGGCAATTTTACCAATTGATACAGCCCTAGTCTGAATTAAGGCAGCAAACCCATTTACCTGTCGTCACAGTCCAGGTTTCACATCACTAAGGAGTGAAGCCACTCGGTATCCCTCAAAAAGCTGAGCCTGTTATTTGTTTCATATTGAAGTAAAGTTTTTAAATATATCAAGTATGTGAATATATATGAATATTTATATATGAATATGAAGTAAACACTGAAAATAAAACGTGCCTATTTTCTCATGGTGCATGTGTTACTTAAAAATTATGTTAAAATAGTATTTAGATTGCATTTGAAACATAAGAAAATATTACATATGCCATTGCATGATGAAAATCAACGTTCTCCTTTTGTGCATCTATTTTGGGCACTGAATATGGATGGAATCCTGTAGGAAAACCAGATGTTACCACAGCTTTAGCCATTTGAAATACAGGAATAGAATGCTTATGCCTGAACAGCAATGAAAGTGGCAGAACAAAGCTAAGTGCTCCTGTACCTTCGTAACTCCTAAATAGAAAGCTCTGCTTTGGGTTTCCCAACTCTGTGCACTAAGAGAAGGGTGCTACTTCTGTTCATGCTAGCAGCAGAATTAAACATGAGTAGCTTGTGATCCTGTAAAATGGGGCACAGTCTGGCAGCGTTCCAACAAAACACTTAATGTGGTGGGTTGGACCTGGCTGGCTGCTGAGTCCATGCACAGTCGCTCCCTCACTCGCTTGCTCCCCCCATGGTGGGATGGGAGAAAGAATCAGAAGAGCAAAAGCGCAGAAAACTTGTGGGTGGATGTAAAAACAGTTTAATAGATAAAGCAAAGCTGGGGTGCAAGCAAAGCAAAATAAGGAGTTGATTCACTACTTCTCATCAGCAGGCAGATGTCTAGCCACTGCTTGGAAAGCCAGGCCTCAACATGCACAACAGTTACTTGGGAAGACGAATGCCATAGCTCTGTATGTCCTCTCTCCTCTTTTCCCTCAGCTTTTATTGCTGAGCATGATGTTAAATGGTATGGAATATCCCTCTGGTCAGTTGGGATCAGCTGTCTTGGTTGTGTCCTCTCTCAACTTCTTGCACATCCCCAGCTTGGGGCAGGGAAGGGGGTCAGAGTGGGAGGAAGAAAAGGCCTTGATGCTGTGCAATAGCTAAAACATAGCACCATATGAGCTGCTACAAAGAAAATTAACTGCATCCCAGACAGACTCAGTATACTTAAACATGTTAAAAGTGAGTTGAAATACCCAGTACCAGTAGAATACTGAATTCTTCATATGGTCAAGCCTCTGGATTTCATTTTGGATGTCTTCTATCTGTTCTCTAAATATTGATGATCTGAAATAGTAGGCCAGCCTTTCCCTCACTAATTTTGCAGGACCGTTCCGGTGTGGTGGGTTGACCTGCCAGACCCCCATCCAGTCAGTCTCTCATTCCCCCTCCTCAACAAGACAGGGAGAGAAAAGAGGATGAAAAAGCTCATGGGACCAAATGAAGACAGGAAGGTCACTTACCAATCACTTTCACAAGCAAAATAGACTTGACTTGGGGAAAATTAATTTATTGCTAATTAATTAATCTATTAAAATCTATTAAAATAGATTTAGATAGTGAGAAACAAAGACACACAGTAAACCACCTCTCCTCCTGCCCCCTTTTCCCAGGTTCAACTTTACTCCTTCACTGCTGACTCTTCTACCTCCTGTATCTGCCTGCAGCAGCACAAGAGGGGATGGGGAATGGGGGGCTGGGGTCAGTCCACACCAGTCCCTCTCTGCTGCTCCCTCCTCCTCACACTTTTCTCCTGCTCCAGCACAGGCTGTTCACAGGCTGTACTTCCTTCTGGGAATACCCACCTGCTCTGGTGTGGTGTCCTCCACAGGCTGCAGTGTGGGTAACTGCTCTGGCAGGGTCATCTCCACAGGCTGTGAGGAAACACCTGCTCCCCGGGTCTTCTCAACAGGCTGCAGGGGAATCTCTTCTTCTCCTTCTTCTCTGACTTTGGTGTTCACAGGGTTGTTTCTCATGATTTTTTCCCTCAGTCCTCGCTGCACGTGCAGCATTTTGCCCCTTTTTGAATACATTTCCCCAGAGGCTCCACCAGCGTGGGTGAGGGGCTCAGCTGTGCCCTGCAGTGGGAGCCGGCTAGAGCCAGCTGCGTCCAGCAGGGGGCAGCCCCGGCCTCTCCTCGGAGAGGTGCCCCTGCAGCCCCCCGCTACCAAAACCTCGCCACTGACACCCAATACCTGATTCATCATGAAGATGAATATTGGCTCCACTAATCAGTCCTGGAAGCTGCTTTGGGATAAACTTCCCTTAAATTCCCTCCTCTTCTCTTGACTGTTGCCTTCTGAGGCACAACGCTATCAACTATCCAGCTAAATGAAGTATAACCACCCAGCAAGTCAGTTTTCCAGGAGACATACCGTCTTTTTCCCCTTCCCAGTTACCGTATCCCTTTCTGTATCACACAGCTCGTGCCTTTCCTCTCGTCCCTTTTCACATTTGGAATACACAAAGTCTTAGTACCTAAGACTATTAAGCTGATTCCTCATGTTCGGCCACCGCCACCAACACAGAGAGTCCATGCCGTGCAAGGCGGGAGGCACGTCCAGAATGCTGCGCTCCACACCTGCCCAGCCTCTCCTTGTCACCCTGTCTGGAGACTAAGTTGAGGCTACATTTTAGGTTTTCTAATGCACGACCAACAATTCTTTAGGGGATTTTTTGGGGGTTTACTGGTAGTTTACTCTTTTTGCAAGTTCTACCTTATTTTGAAGATATTTAATTTTCAGCATTTTTCACAGGTCTCATTATGGGCACTAGAGATATGTGGCAAGTAAAGCTGTAATTATAAAATCTACACCACTTTCTGTCTTCATTTGTGAATCACTATAAAATCAATACCAGCAGGCAAACCAAAACCCAACAGAATGCTGAAAGGGGCCAAATTTTCTGCTGATGTCAAGGGACATCACTGTTGTCAATGGAGATATATTTATACAAGCAATTATTTGGTCCACCCTATTTGTATTTGTCTGCTAGTATGGTTTTCATAGCAATTCAGAAATCAAGACAGAAGAACAGCATGCTTTTTTTCCAAGCCCAACACATTGCCCATTATTTCCTTCTGCCCCTTACTGGTATGAAATAAACCTTCTATTTATGCTTTGTACCTTATAAAGAACTAGTTTCCTTTATAAATAATTATACTTCATAAAAGAAAGCATTTGATATAGTTATCTGATATAATTGTAGCTAACTCAGTCTTAAAAATTAACTGAAGAAAGTATCAGGTCTGAAAATGAAAATTGTAAAAATCACTAATACTTATGTCCATAGCATATCTAGACCATACGAGTGTACACTCAGCAGGTTACCACAGAAGTGGAACTCCCTGATGTACTTTTGGCATGATTAAGCAAAACTTCCTCATCAGAATTTCAAACATCTGCCCCTTGTTTATTGATCTCTAAATCACATTGTAGATTCAAAGATTATACACACATTGTACCTAATTCCACTTATACTTGTAAACCTTTTTTTATCCTATCTCACTTCACAAAATAAATATTTATTACAAAGAAATGGGAAATATTGTACCTGGTGTAGTGAATAGTCCTTTCAAATGTATGGACTTCTGAAAAGAGAAAGGTGAGTAGTTTTTCACTTTCAAAGTATTACTGTTATTTGAACAAAAATGAAGCTCTAAAATTGACAGCTGAGATACCAGTTAATGGATGAAGAAAACTACAGTTTTAAAAAAACTTATGGACTGATACAATTAAAAATAAATCATAATATGTGGCTTAAACTAACTCATAACTTTTTAATATGTTGTTCTAGAAACTGCAGATTCAGGAAAATGAAACATGCAGACTCTGTCAACAGAGAGTTTACCCAATGGAATGCCTAGTTGCGGACAAGCAGAATTTTCATAAATCATGTTTCCGATGTCACCACTGTGGCAGTCAATTAAGGTAAGAAGTAACTGCATATTCACTCACAGAATTCTGCATTCGAATATAAATACAGCCGGTGAAATTATTTTCAACTGGGCTATTCAGCCTGTAGGATGTTGGGCTGACAGCGAAGTCACCTGGGCTCCCCTTTTCTTCTCTGCTACTGACATCTGCATGTGATGTGGAACAAGTCCTTTAAATTCTCTAAAGAACTGCTTCATCCCAGTACCTTTCAAATTCTTCTGCATATTACTTCCTACTGACTGTTCCAGACCTTCACGACAGCTCATGAACTAGAAGCAGTAGACACAGAAACTTGGGTGGAATTTAAGACATCTGAACACAGATCAAATTTTCTCTCTCTTTTCCTCATCCATAAAATGAATGACAACGGTTCCCTGCATTAGCAAACCATTCTTGTAACCTTTATATGAAATGCAGTATTTATTGCCCTATCAGACTGCAAAGGCTAACAGTTCTGATTTTAACACTGCTGACATTAGTTACACACATTTCCTTTACTTCATTTAGGAGCAGAATCCAAATATAATTAAACACAAAGTTCTATAATTTGCACAAAGGCTAAAAAAAAATCGGCATTGTATTTTCTCCACCTATTTTGTAGAAAAATAGAGGATTTGGTCCTTAATACGATGAAGAAAAAGGTCCCAAGAACCCTGAAGTGCTGTGGAACATTCCTGTTTGAGGCTTATGCTGTGCAACAACTGATTAAGTTTATGTTCTTTCTTAAACCCTAAAGCATGACTCTTCTCCTTCGTTTTGACTTTGAAACCACATGGAAATTTGCAATTAAAGGTTTTAGATACTTTGTGTGTGTGTGTGTGTGTGTGGTCAAAATTGGCCAATACATTGAATTTGCTCTTTTTTTGCTCTTCCTTTCTTTATATGTACTGTCATGTAGGGGTACTTGAAATACTAAGCAAAGTGTAAAACTCACAGTAGATTTATGATATGTAAAAGTATAACATTTTTTTTTTTCCATTTGGCAGCTTAGGAAATTATGCATCTCTCCATGGAAAAATATATTGTAAACCCCATTTTAAGCAACTTTTCAAATCAAAAGGAAATTATGATGAAGGTTTTGGACACAAACAGCATAAAGAATTATGGAATTCTAAAGATCAGTGTAGCTCAGTTGGCAGTATCCATGCTGAAGAAACAAATCCCATTAATAGTATACCTGTTGATCCTAAACCAATTACAGAAATTGATCAAGATTTGTACCCAGGTACTGAAGGTATTCATGCTGATATTTTGGGTAATAATTTGAAAAAATCCACAGAAAGAGGTAAATTAAAGATGACATGGCCTCCTTCGACAGATGATGCAACACTTAAGAAAACATTTTCTATTGAAGAAATGGCTAAAGTAAATAAGCCAAAGTGGCCCCCAGGTTTTGTTCAAGAAGGTTCTAGTTTACATACAAATAAATCTCTGGGCAATAAAAAGGATTCTCAGAAAAAAAATGTTGTGAGAGAGCAAAATAAAAATGACACTCCAAATGCACAACAAAATCAGCACTCATCCTTTAGCTCTCTGTCTGAAAAAGAAGCCACAAATATCTGTAAAGCAAAGAAAAATGAAGCAGGCAATAAGGGAAAAGATGAGGAAGCTGGGAACATGCAAGATAAGCTGAATAAAACAGGAGGGTCACAGAATAAGGAGGAAAGCAGAAAAGATACTAATGAAGGTGCTAATGTGATTGTGCATAGTGCTGGGAAGGAGCAAGAGAAACAAATTAATGAAACTGATGATTCAGAAGTTGTCCAGGTTACTAACATTGATGATGTAACAGCACAAAAGAATCACAAAGAATTCAGCTTGAATAACAATAACAATAACAATTATGCCACTTTTTCACATCTAAACATTTGTAGGCAGGAAGCAACTCTCTCAGCTACATCTAAGCCAATGACAGCACTAAGCCATGCAATTTGCACTGTATCGCAGCATGCCTTTGCAAAGCTGGAAAATGGGTCTGGAAATGAAGAAATATTGGAGATGTATGAATCTCATGACAGCTATTCTAGCAATTCTGTAACTGTTTCACGGGATGAACAGAACTCAGAGGATGAAGATGCTGTTACCTCTAATGGTCTTGCTCAATTTAATAAAGATGCCCCTCGTCAGAAGTCTCATACTAATAGCACATTAGTTTTAAAGGAGGCAACTAATACAACATTCTCTGTTGATACTGAGTTGGTATGCATTGGAAAAGAATCAAAATATGACCAAAACTTAAATACTATTTTATCTGACACTCTGAAAACATCTCTTATTAAAAAAGACAACCTGGTTTTAGGTTGTGGTCTGATAGACTCTGTAGGCGTAACTAAAAATTCCTGCAGCCCATATTCAAAAGAACATGGGAATTACAATACAAAACTGAATGATATTAACACCTGTCAAGGTCAAATAATCGAAGTGTCAAAGAATGACATAAACACAAGCTTAGATTTACTGAGCTCAAGATAAACAGCTGTTCCATCATTCCAAGGCGAGAAAGTCAAGTTCAAACAGCTCACTGTAGAAGAACAAATTAAAAGAAATAGATTCTATGATGAAAATGAATAAAACAGCTAAATGATCAGCTACATCTGTCACTCATTATAAAGTATGTGGCAAATAGTTATTTCTTCAGTCCAGTTATTATAGTCCATCTTGAAGAATTTATTATCCAGTGATTATGTAGGCAAATTTGTATTATATACTGTCAATTACTCAGACGTTATTACTTAGTTTATAGTTAAGGCAAAGAAGATGCATAAAATATATTTTTTTTTTCAGTCTTTAATTAAAACAACTTGTCTCTCTATGTTCCTGAACATTGCAAGAAATATTTTACTACATGACTGTCCTGAGGAAACATAATAATTCAATTTTACTGTTTATCATTTGTAACAAATTAAGATATGAAGCATCTGATATGCACAAAACAAAAAGAAATATTTCCATAGTTGTTTTTTTTCTTATATATTGTTATTATTGTAGCTGAGCTGTTGCTCCATGACATATTATGTACATTTGTTGTGTTAGCTCATACTAGAAGATCTGGGTTTGGGTTGGGGTTTTTTGGGTTTGGGGGTTTTGGGGGGTTTTTTTTGCAATATCTTGCAGTACTTAGTTTGAAATGGACTCATTATTGTATAGTAACCACAAGTGGTTGGTGAATAGTACTAGTTTTGTGATATTCCTAGAGCTGCTACTATGGCTTTACACTGCATGACAGAAAAAAAAAATAGTGTGTAAATTTTAACACAGGATAAAACCAAACCTCCTAGGCTGAACTGGAACAAGGTTTGGGAACTGGGCAATTAAGACTAATGGTTATGTCAGTACCTAATTCAAAGTAATTTAACTGGAGCAGCTCTAGCTTCATGTTTAAACCTGTACAAACTTATGCAGATTTAGCATTTTCTTTCCTTAACATGTTTATGGATTAACATTTGCTCTCTTAACACTATTCCAGCTTGCATGAAACAGCACCATATCATTTAACTGTTGACAATGTGTAATAAAAAAGCACTTTAAAAAAAAAGTAAAAAGTATTTTTGAAGTTTTTTAATATGAATTTATACATATGATTTTCCTTAAACAGTCTGTGAAATTCTTCATTTGATAATTAAACTAAAGTGTTTGTCAGAGTGAAAGGGAAGGAAAATCAAAATACAGTTTTCAAAGTAATTTCTGAAGTATCTGACAGAGGCAGGGGTTTGGAGTAATTTACAGAAAACACAGGTTGATGTGAAAACATTTAATAAATTACTGTGCAAAGTTCTAGAACAAAATATCGGCTGCACTACAACTCATTACCCAAAGCAATGGGACTGTGGGTAAATGGGATATCCACATGTGACTTTTCTTCTATACCTACATAGAAACAACTATATAGTACACACACACGAGAAAAGCTATAAATAGTATTTCTTCCACAAGAATACTTCAAGAGAGTGAAGCCTCCTCTTCATGTATCATGCTTCACTCCTCTGAAGTATTTTCATGAAAGGCAGAAATATAGAAAAGACCCCTTAAAATGAACATGCACAGAAGAATAATTAGCCTTCACGCAAGGCACTCAGACATCACTGCATTTGATAACTTTGTTAAAAAGCATTACCCTATAGGCCATTGTGAACATTTAAAAAAAATTTTGGCAAGATATCTCTCTCTCTTCTTCCTCTTCCTTCCCCCATTTGGTTGTAACCATGATAAATTATTTTTAAAAACGCAAGAGATTAGTAAATAGATCTAGATTACCTTGCTTTTTTCAGTAAGTAACACATCTAAAAACAACATAAACAGAATTCCTGCTAAGACAACAACAACAAAAAATCTCAGAAAATGCAAGGCTGAAAAAAATCACTGGAATTTGTCTAAAATATTTAGAGCTTTACATGGACTAAACTTTTTAAATCTCCCCTATTCCCCAGAATTTCTTATAAGGTATAAGATTAATTTTGACTGTATGAGTCATGAAAGAGGGATGATCTTGAGGGTGAAATGGTGGGTGTTTGTTTATGTACACATACCTAGGTGTGATCATATGCAAGTTGATAATTCAAGTGAAAAACTATGGTTGCAACATTTGTACCTGATGTACAGTCCTGTATCAATTTTCATTCTCCTGCATATTCTGATGAATTTAAATGTGTATCTCTCAATTTAGAGAAATGACAGATATCAGTTATGATAATAAAACCTCATTTACACCAAGAAATTAATGACTCTGAAAATATCCTTACAAAATATGGACCTTTTTGCTTCCCCTAAACAAAATGAAAATACCACCAAAAATGAGTCACAGAAAAAGCATGTTCCATTTGGCCAGCTAGAGATGGCTGAAATAAAGGCTTTGATGAAATAGTAGGAAAATAAGCAGCACTACAGGGAAATTTTTATTCCCAGATGGAATAAAATATAAAAATCAATACACATAAATGACATACTGTATGGGGCAAATCTCCTTGGATATTCCATGATTGGGATTCTGCTTAGCATGGGACAGACACAGAAATGCAGAGCCTTCCTCTAGTGCATTCATTAGCTTTGACCTCTCTTCTCTCAGTGGGTGGCCTTTTTTCTTCCTCCAGTAGTGAGCGTGAATGTCAAGGAAAAATTAAATGATACTGCATAATTATTTATTTGAAACACAAGCCAGGTGTCCCATCATACTGTCTTGGAGTTCTTACACAAATCATAAGGATGATGCCCTGTAAACCTGTTCTAGAAAATTAATAGCCATAGGTAATAAAAAGTTGCCACAGAATGTAAATTATTTGGGGCGGGGGGGGNCACCAAAACCTTAGAGCAGGAGTAATCGGAGACATGATAAGGCTGGAACTCATGAGATATGTGTTTGTCTTGCTCCCTTTTCCAAGGAAGGCAGAAGAGATAGGAGATGGTGTAGCCGGAGTCACCCTCATGTATACATACATTACCACTACAGAAGTCACACATAATCTCTCTGAAAATGAGATTGGGATAAATGCCATAGCTAGAAAGTAGCAACTTTATAGATTTTAAATAAAATGCTAAATGAATAGTAACTCCTTAGCTGCCAAAAAAGCCTTGTGCATTTTGAGGAAACCGTAAGGATTTACTGCAGCCAAGGAACTGGTCTTTATGGTTTTAAAAGAACTAGCATCCATTAGAGCTGTACTTATGTGAGAGAAAGTTGTTATTCTAAGTTTAAATATCTTTAAGTTAACCTTTAGGCTTTTTAAGTTTTAGTACCCGAGTTTAAATAACTGGTCACTAGTTTGTAAAAGTCCCATTCTGTGAGGCAAGGCTTGATGGCTCCTGAGAGAAATCATAGTACCGAACCCCCCATTCTCTCAGCAGGATAACTTCCTCTGGCTACTCCTAGGTTTCAGGCCTTAGCTCACGGGCAGGATATTTCGCAACGCCTAGGGAACAGGACCTTACACTCCTGGAGGGCAGAGCTGATCCATTTCCAGCACAGCTGCAGCTAAGCACTATTCACCAGCAAAACTGCACTGGCAAGTAGCAGTGAAATGAAACTTCTCCACATCATTAGTACAGGAGACTTGCAGTCTGAGAAGTGTATTTGCACAAGCTATTATTGGCTAGTGAAGATGCTCTACTGCTTTTAGAAGACAGCAGGGTTCATCTATTCTTCTATACTCAAAAGCACCAATTAGAGAGATTAAAGAGCCTGATTTAATATCTTGTTAAGGAGCTTCTGAATTGCTGGGCCAGCACTGGACTTTAGAGGACTTCTAAATTTGCAGTCCCTTTGCAACTTCATTAACATAATTGGCACGAAGACTTACTTAGAGCTACTTAAATTGTTTTTATAGATGCAGCATAACATGTGATCCCTTTGGAGTCTTTGTAGAATCAGAGGCATCCTCAAAACTATAGAGGGACCTAAATAACACTTTTACTATACTGTTGAAGTGGACTTCTCCTACGCGAAGGACTTGCTGAAAGCAAATGCTTGATTACTGCAAGAAGTGTACTTATCTTGTCTGTCTTCTGTTAAGCATTTATCTCCTTTATACATATTAATAGGCATACCTACATTAATATCTTAAAAGACATAGTGCTCAGCATGAACATTAAAACCATGCTAAGGATCTGCCTTATTCTAACACAGAACATTTCTTGCAATATCACTCCCATAAATAATTATAGTTCAGGCCTTATTTTCAAAGTGCAGGATAATTATCAGAATTACTTATATAAGATTTGGGTCACTTCAGTCAAGTACACCTCCAACTGTTAGGTATAATTGCAAAAACATTAACTACCTCGGGTACACTCATAACAAACAGGAAAACATGAAATCGGAAAGAGACAGATTAAAACCTTTGTCACTTTTCATGCTTTCATCCATTTAAAGGACCTCTAAGTTAAATCCTTTGGGTGAACTTTACTGACTTTCACAAGCAGCATTTCACCTTACTTGTGGGTTACATTTGATGATTTTGACATGAAAAGCATTTTTAAATGTTTTAAAGAGAGGAACTGTGTTAAAATGGGCTTAGGAACATAATCAGACTGACCTTACTTTTGGGCTTTCTAAAACATTAAATGACAATTTAACCATGAAAGATCTGAATTTTCAGCATAGTCCTTAAACAAAAAATATGGCAGCTGTGTACTGCTTCAGGAAAAGAGGTGAAAAATTCAGTCTTACCTCTCCATGGACCTATTTCCTATACCTTACTCACCTTCCCTCTCTTAGGGTAGGGTTTGGGAGAGAGCAAGAGACAACAAAGTCTTCACATTTATCATAAATATGTTTTTCATTAACTAAGTACATTACAATTTTATTAAAAATAGACGTGAAAAATCTACTACACATTTGCAGTGGGTGATTTTCAAAATCTCACAATCTGATTAAATAATAATAAAAAAACTCCTTGAAAAACCTCAAAGGGACATCTCTGTGAGGACAGCTGATTTCAAACCCACTTTACCTTTTGGCTCTCGACACTGTAACCATCACTATCAGTATCCATTTTAAATTACTTTTAGATTGATGTAATGATACATGGGACAGATGCTGACAAGGAATAACATTCTATCATAACAGGTACCTCTGAAAGAGCCACTCCTTCCCCACAGAAACTGCATATTCCAAACTGAAAAGAAGGCTGGTTTTCCAGTCACCCTTATTGTAAAAAAAAATCACCACATTCTTCATTTCACGATAAATAAAGTCACCTCTCAAGAAAAAAATGAAGATGATTTTTCAGTACAAAAGGTGAAATACTTAAAAACTTACAGGGGAATGGAGGTATAGCTGTACCAGGAGGGGATGGAATGGTAAAGAAAGTACTTCAATATACTGTTTGGTAAATTAGATTATGTCATCTTAATTGTAATACTGGTGCACATACAGAAAGAATAACTAGCCTATAAGAAATAGTCTCTCATCACTTAGAATATACTTCCAGTTTCTCTCTGTCATCACAGTTAACAGCTCTACAGGATAATAAAGAAGAAACAGAAAGCTATGAATTCAGCATGTATAGCTGGACACAAAAAGTAATTTTGCAGTTCCAATCTTAAGAGGTTTTGTATAGCTTTTCATAAAGCAATATGAGAGTGGAAATGGCACGTACACAGTGTCATATACTGTTTAGAATCTTTTTTCTTTATTGTCTCCTATAAGCTGCTGTTCTAATTTGTTGGGATGGTACTCTTGTATTGAAGGCTACAGATTGAGTCTTGGTGGCTTTGACTGAGGAAATTGTTTTGCCAAAGTGGGCAGTGGTTTTTATGTGCCTGGAGAGAAGGTAATGAAAAGTAGCTTTAACAGGCTCTGGCAGCTACCCATGCTGACAGCACGCTGTAAGACAGAAACAGCATGGACTCAGCTTCTTTGGCCAGAATGTGAAGCCCAAATAATTTTCTTCAAAAGAAAGTATTATGACATCAACAAAGAATAGCTTTATATGTTCCTGGAGGAATCATGATTTGAACATTTGGCTAATAATATATGGCAAAGAATAGTTGAAAATACTGTTATAAAGTAACGTACTGCAGAGTGCTCCAGTATCTTAATTGTTTTTGTCAAAGAAAGTATATGTGCACTATAGACAGCAAGACAGGAAACTGAGGGAAAAATAAATAGTGATAATTTACCTTATTTGTGAAAGCCTGTGAAAGAAAATTCAGCTCTATAAGATTCTGCTGAACAGCTTCCAACAAATTCGATGAGGCTAGGATTAGGTCTCCAGACATTTATGTTCTGTGATGATATTTCAGGTCTACTGCAGCACTACAGAAAACAAACCATTTCCTTTAACCAGCTACAAATTTCATCATTACTTCCAAGAGACAGAGATGAGACAGCAATAAAGAGCATTATGTTTCTGTGCTCTGGCTATTTCCATTTGATAAAGTAGATTATTACGGTCAAATATTGTGGAGGGATGGTGAAAGGAGCCATGAAGACAATCTGTATTTGCCAGTCCTCCACCAGCCCCAGAACTGAGGAGAAACATACATGTCATTATGTGGTCACTCTCAAGCTCTGCGCCAAGTTTGTCCACAGTGAAGGATTTAATCAACACCATCTCCCAAATACCTGGGATAAATAATATATGAATCAAACCAAATTCCTTAAGTGCATATGACCACCCTGATCAAAACATATTTTTTAATTTCTACAATAACCACTGTAAAGACTAACCTCAGTTAGTTTTTGTTGTCTTAGGGAAAATTTCCGGTGCTAATTTCATGTCTGTCCAGTAAACTTATTGTATCACACTAAGGAACTGCTGTTTCACTGGGGATGTTCGATGTCATCAAAGTATGACTGTATCTTGACAAAGGGACATTCAGTAACATGGGTCCTTGTATGCATTTGTTTGCAGCTGAAGTTCAGGTGCTCACATTGCCCCTGTTAAGACACTAACCAGTCTCCATCTGGAACTTGTTACACCTAGAAACTCAAAAACAGGAAGGCAGAAAACAGAATTAACCATTGGAAATTTCTTTGTTGACACCAACCAAGAGTATTGTGCTTATACAGTGTCCTGTCTAGAAAAGACCTTCTGAACTAATAAACAACCTGCATGTGGATGGAAGAAACCTGCACTCAGTGCCAGAGTGGAATTACCACGATCCTCTTTAGTTGTTTCAAATTAATGTTCATCGAGAACTTCCTAGGAATGCATTTTTCTCAAATGAAGATTTGGCTACACAGAAAAGGTGGCTAATGGATATAACTCTGCACCGTCTGTACCTTAACTGAGTTTGTTCCACTTGTATGCACATCTATTACTATATTTACTAATATCTACTACATTATTGATTCATTATTATGTGACCATAATTTTTTAAAATTAATCATCATTCACAGGGTCATGAAATAAGGTTAAATAAACAACCTTAATTTTACCATCTGCTAAGATCTGAGTGCTTGATTTTGAAACTTTAATGCTGCTTTAATGTATTTGCTGAAGACATGCATAGGTATGTGCCAAATACAATTACAATGGTTGAGTTCTGCAAATTCAAAATCTGGATCCACTTGAGAGTTCTGAAAACTGTTAAAGCCCAGCATCAAAATATCATGATTAATGGACTGCTGCACTTTTAGGTTTTATAATATTCCTCCTCTTATTCAAGTCTTGGAATGATAAAAAATTCTACAATTTTCAAGAATTTTCTAGAATGATTCTTCATTAACACACATTAAATGCTTTGGTGGAGCAGAAAAAATACACCAATATCTGTCTGGGGTGACTTCTGTAAAGGATACGCTCCTACTCTAGTAATATTATCCTGCTAAGTTGTGATGCTAAAATCTGTTTTATTCTATCCCAGAGTCATGTATGCATCTTAAGTGTAGGAAAAGGTAAAACCATTGTAGTAATAGTTTTGCATAGTTGCCATTTAAAAAATGCTGTTTTCAATTGCTTATAATTTCATCTAAAGTTATCTATTTGGGTTGAAGCTTTCTGCATGTAGGAAATGACAGACTGACTGACTTCTTTTTAAAGCTTTACAAAAAAGGCTTCCGCCCTTTCCGGGAAAAACATCTGGTAAGAGTATAGAATTTTTCCATGCTAAAAAATATCTTTCAGCTGAATAAACTTAAATCAACCTAGTGCTTCAATTTTGATATAGTTCTATTTTGACTATATTTGCAATATAGATTTCAACATCTTACATTATTTTTTTTATGGTACAGATCATGACCTGATGATATGTAGCCAGGAGAATGTTTTTATTAAGATTTCTTTCTGAATTGCTGCAGCAGCTATAAGATACATAGGAGATTGTAATCAATAAGGTAATATTTTTAATAATTCAACAAATCAAAATATGAAATAATTTTGCAAGTAGCAGGATTCATCCTGTCTATGCTCTGAATAATGTAACAGTCCTAAGAAAAACACCATGCAATCACAGAATTAAAGACTATATCAGACAGCCTTTGAGTTCAGGCATTCTCACTTTCAAACTTAATGTTCTTTTAATGTAATATATGAATATCATATGTCTGTATGTATATATAGATACTCATGTATACATAAGTAGAACCACAAGCAATCAGCAAATTACTCTAATACCACCTGTATATATATAGAACTAGCAAGCTCAGTAACACTAAATTGCTTCATAATGTGGTAGCTTCTCTCCCCTCCCCAGCTTCTTTCTATCCTCTATTTGCATTATAAGCTCTATTTGCTTTATAAGCTCTTTGGGGCTGAGGCTATGGACAACTTTTTCTTCCAGATGATAAGCAAAAGCACACAGCCAAATATTCCTAATAGTTCTTCTGTCTTGTCTTTGAATAAATTTTGGCAGCAATGTCCTCAGCCCCTTCCCAGGCAGACATCCTTATGTACGTGGATGCCACTACAGAAACAGAAATATGTGAGTAATTTTTCTTAAGATGCTCTTCAATGAAAATAAGGGTGACAGAACCAGGCTGGTGTGTCAATCATAAAATAGTATCAGTGATGACAATTCCAGCCTTTGCAGTGCTAGTACCAGGGGACGTGAATCCTGAATTCTGGCAGATGCGTCCTTTGAGAAAATGGACTTTTAATGTCAAGTCAAGTCACATCCTTCTACTGGTCACATCTCCTTGCTGGTAAGCAAATCAGATGATGACTTTATCAGGTGACACAGAACCAAGCTCTCTGGTTTATGAATAGCAATTGCCAAATCATCCTGTAAGAGCCTTAAAAAGAAAATTGCATGCAAAATTATAAAATAAGTGAAAACATTAATCATGATTAAAAAGAACCACATTGATTTTTGCCAGCTGGATTCAGCCACTGACTGTGATGTGAAGGCTCTTCTCTCTTGGTTAACCCAGCTGAAGGCTGGATTATTTTTTTTATAATTAATTTCTTAGGTAATAGTGCAAATGTTTGTCAAAACAGATGATCCACCACAAAATTAAACATGGGGTGGGGAACAATAAAATCTCTAATATAATAAAAACAAAGACAAAAATAACTAAATTGACTGGACCAATGGAAGAAAAACCAAGTTCTTTCTATGTCCTGGTCACTCATGCAAAGCAGAATTGCTTGGATCTGAAAAAATGGCCCACCACCCACCCTTCCTCAACACAAAAGGCCTATCTTACATCACTGTTCAAGGCAGTCACAAAGAAATATATATTTATGATGGAGTCTTTAAATACTTCTAAGTATATTCATTATGTTCATAGTGACATTGCTATGAAGGACACTACATAAATGGAAGCTGTACTTGCAACTGATCACTTCAGATAAACAAACATCTTGAAGGACTCAGCCAGTAGCGCACAAAGGAAGTTGCCTTGCTTTGTTTATGGGGAGATTAGCTCTCCCCAGCTGACATAATACATGGTAGATAAAATAATAAAAGGAAGGTTGTCTTCATGCAGTGTGAAATCAGATCGTAATGCATTTCCAGAAGAGATCATGTGAGCAAACTCTTTGGGCAAGAACCTTGTTTCCTCACAGGTCTATATAGCACCTAGCGCATAACTGTGATTTGTATCTCACAACATACATCTACGTAATATTAACAAATGGGTTACCAAATGAGGCTGAATAGCACTGGCAAATTGTAATGCATTTAAAAATAAATAACCAAACATTCCTCCCACAGATCTGTAAAGGCAGTGCTTCATCTACACATCAGCTAAGTATTCAAACCCTACCAAAAGGGAGGAGTGAATAATGTTTATCTCTAAAAGGTTATTTTATAGTCAGATGTAAAAGATCTGCTGATACGCTATGCCTCACAGAAGGGCTCAATTAATACATTGTTTGCCTTCTAATACTAATGGCCAATACACAGCTGGGACAGCTGATCCCAACTGGTGAAAGGGATATTCCATGCCATACGACATCATGCTCAGCAATAAAAGCTGGGGAAAAGGAGGGATGGGGGAGAATGGCATTTGTGGTTACAAAGTTTGTCTTCCAAGGCAATCACTGCATGTACTGAGGTCCTGCTTCCCAGGAAGTGGCTGGACATCCCCTGCTGATGGGAAGTAGTGAGTCAATTCCTTCCTTTACTTTGCTTACACCCATGGGCTTTGCTTTTCTAATTAAATTGCCTTTATCTCAACTCTCAAGCTTGTGCATCTTACTTTCTTCCCCTGTTGTGCTGAGGGGGGGGGCAGAGAGCAACTGGGTGGGTATCTGGCAGTCAGCCACAATCAACCCACGCAGCACAGAATATCCACAGTATTTTATAATTCCAAGGTTTACCAGCCTGTCACCATCCCGGGAATGATTATGTGTTTTCTGGTACTCCTGGACATCAAACCCATAATGCAGTTATTCCTCTTTGAAAGTTGGCCTGGGATAGACTCACCTACTTAGTGTCCATACAGTTATTTCCTAGTAACCAAAAATATGACTCACATCAGAAAACAGTAGCAGGTAATGATGCAATTTATGTATGTCTATAGGTAGAGCTTTCATCCAAAAAAAGCAGGGCAGGGCATTAAAAGAGAAAGAAGACAGATGAATCAGTGGAGAAAAGACTAGATGAAGCATGGAAAATCTGAAGATTTGATGTTTAGTATAATCAGTCTCCAGCTGGATGCACAGTTAATATCAAAACATAATACTAAGACTCCACTTACTGCTACCCACATTAGCAAAATAGCAACTCCCTGTGAGGTGATTCTCTCCAAAACCAATAAATTTCTTATGCATAAAAAGATAGAGAGATGAAAAAGTAAAATGCCTGCATGAAGTCATAAACAGAACAGGTGGAAACATCTTATAACTGGGAACCCAAATTGCTTTCTTTAATTGGGGAGCCACCTGGGGCCACAAAGACTTTCTGAATGGAGATGGAGTAATTTTTCAAAGCATATGCATTGTTAGTAAAAAGCAGAACCTCTCCAAGAAACTGAGACCAAAGGATATAGAGTAACTGTTTCTTTTTTTGGAGTTTAATTTCAGCATAGTTCCTACTGTCTGCCAAGGTCCCCAATACCAGCACTTTGACCAGAGTTGGCAGTCTTAACAGCTAAACAGATGATTTAATAGGTGTGATTCCTGACTTCTGCCACTCCCAGAAGTCTGTTGATCCAGGACAGAATGGACTCCTGCTGACAGAGCTGTATGGGGATTGTATTTCTTACACTGTTTCTGCTGTGAATAAAAGTAGTTCAGCTCCTGTACGTCCTTTTAGCACTTTTGAAGAGTACCATATTGTTTTTCAGAAAGAACTGTCAAACTCTTCTGCCTTATGGAACTGAAGGCTAAATTGCAGTTTTGTAGGCTAAACCAATCTATGCAATTTTACTGGGATAAAAAAACCCAACATACAAACCAAAAACAGTTTACCAAGGTACTAAAAGCTCTGCTAAAATTTAGAAAATGTTATGTGTACTGTAAAGAACTTTAATGAACAGGCTTATATTTCAGGTGTGCTGCTTTCTCTTTCTCACATTTTCTACTTAATTATTTGGTGCTTCTATGCCTGTAACAAGAAGTCTTCCTCTGAGAAGTTGTCTCATAAATAGGATATTTAGCTGTTATGTGGGATATTGTCTTTCTATTTGGAACAAATTCTGTTTAGAGATCTTCAGCACTTTTGAAAAAATTGTGTTAAGATATATTACTTTTTTTTGGTAACTAAACTGCAGCCTTATCCTGGCAAGTAATGATTTAATTACTTTATACACTAAGCTGCGTGTATGCTTGCAAAAAGCTGCTGTTGAACCTTAAAGGCTACTCTTTTAACACGAAAATACTGTTCAGATAGGGTATCTGAATTTCTGTTTACGTTTTTAGATAAAGTTTAAAATATTACAAATAATGACATTTATGTCCTACTTATATGAAAGAGCTTCTCTTATAAGGATTATTATTCATATTTCATCTTTCTTTGTGGGAGTTATAAAGCTGTAACTGTACAATGCTTCAGTTGGTTCTGCAACATTTGTAAAACTGTCAACAGTAAGTAAAGAATGTTTGTTGGGTATTTTTTTTTCCAAGATAGAGATATGGCTGACATCAAATGTTAAAAAAAAAAAACCTCCTCCTTTAACAAAGAGTAAAAAATCTCATACTTATTGATAAGTGTAAAATACTGTTATCAATACCGTACTTTCTCAAGGCTTGAGGTGGCTCCTGAACTCATAAAACCAATTTGCTACAAGACAGACATCTCTGACTGAGCTATTGCACAGTTTCTAAACCCGTAAGCATTTAAAAACATTCCTTGTTTTTTCCTTCCAAACAAAAGTGAGTGTACTCAATGTTCACACTGGACAGAGTAAACTCAAATATATCACTGCCACCAAAAAAAAAAGGTAAGCATTTGAAGAGTGGGAGGAAAAGAAATCTACTGTTGTAGTGGATCAGTCTCACTAGAATAAAATTTGCATTAAAACGTTGCTATGAAAGAAAAAGGCATGACTCTCAGGTTGTTTAACAGTAGCAGCAGTTCTGAACTCAGCACAGATGAGGGTACCTGCATCTGGTACAAGTGAAAAGGAATTCTGTCCATAAATAGTATCCAATATTAGCATTAACAATAAATTCCTTCATTAAGACCTAACAGACACTTGCTTATGACCAGATTAACTTGAGAGATTATTTTAGAAACATTTCTAAAAAGGCGTGAAATATGATGGTAAGCCATTAGGAATTAATAAACCTCCATACCCTTTTGAATCAGCAGATAAAGCACAAAACTGGGCAAGGGGCTTTTCTTGACAAGCAAATGTCAAACAGTGGATACAGACCAACAGTCCTGAAAAGAACTCAGCAGTGAAACATCTTTCTGAAATGCTTTCAAGTATTATTGACCTGTCTTTTTAGAGAAAGAGACTAGAAAAGAGGGAAGAGACGCTTATTGTTAGTATAATTAAAAACTTAAGAGTCTAATAAATATTAGTTGCAAAAAACCAGTGATAATAATGCAGTTAAAGTTGTTGTTGTACCCCTCTCCTGCTGTTACATCCACCCTTCCACTGCTGCTCTGCATCCCCGATCAGTTTCATTCTGGGTTAGGAGTGTGAGGGGTGACACCAGTGACTTGTATTTTGAGTCCCTGGCCAGGACAAGTATGATGTTCACATTTATGATTTCTTCTTCCTCCTCTAGGATCCCCATAAGGTTATTTTAATCTTTGCTAACATGCTTTTCTGTCTTTCCTTTTCTTCACTGGTCTGCAGCTCCAATTCTTCACCTGAATTTACTAAGTGTGTTACCTTTTAGAAATGTTAGATACTATTTCTTTGTTAACCCCAAAACCATTTTTTTTCCTAGCTCCAGGCTTGCATTTCTTTAACTGACCATGGGTAAGCCGTTTATAGCCATAAGGTCTCCAGTACCGAGCCTGCACTCCTTCCTTTATCACGCCACACCAATAGTCTTCTGTGGTGCATCCTACTTCTCCAGGGCTTCTGCCCCCCTGTCAGGCCTGTATACCTCTACGCTACATCACTGCCGTTAGGGTGCAAAAGGCCCCATTCTACACAGAGTAACAGTGGTGCAAAACTGTAGTTGTAACCCATGAACAACAGTTAGCCAGATACACCTGGTCCAGGTGAGCCAAGTAAAACCCAGGTGCAGGCAGGTCAGGCACAGCCAGTGCCACAAGCCTCCGTTCTGAGGCCTCGCCAACTCGGCACAAGCCTCACGGGGCATCGCCGCCGTGGCGACAGAGGGCATTGGAGAGGCCGGGCCGGCACTGCACACCCGCACCGCGCCCACCGCCCGTTAAGGACGCGGTCCCCCGCCTGCCGCGGCGACGCCAAGGTCGGCAGCCATCGGCCGCCATGGGGATGCTGCCGGCAGCTACGGTGTCGCCCCAGCGGGATTCCGCTGGAAAAAAATGACCATCCTCCCCCTCCTCTTTTTTTTTTTTTTTTTTTTTTTTAAACAAAGCGCCTCAGCGTGAAGTTTGATGTTCCTGCGCACGCAGGGGAAGGGCGACGCACGTTTCCCACCTGAAAGGCCGGCCCTCAGCCCCGCTCCCGTTTCCCAGAGCAGCTGGGGAAGGGGGAAACCGGCCGCGCTGCACGCGCTGCCACTGCCGGCAGCTACCACCGGGGCTGAAGCCGGTCCCGGAGAGGCCGAGGCCCTGCCCCGGCTCCAGCCACGCTCAGGCCCGCCCCGACTCGGCACAACGACCCACGCGTCCCTGCCGCCGACCCTGCGGGCGCGTCCCAACACCTCACACCCACGGCTACCCCCGCCGCCTGCCGCGGTTCTCCCCTCCCGGAAACAGCGCTGCCGCAGGGGCGAGCTCCCATTGGACCCTTTTCGTCACACCTTCCCGCCTCCTCGGTGCTGCGCGGGCGGCGATTGGCTACTGGAGATTGTCAGTCGGACAGGGCGAGCCCCGCCGGTGCCCGGGCTGCGCTCTCGTGAGGCGGGCGCTGCCGCCGGGCGCCGCGGTGGCTGGTGCGGCTGCGGGCGGAGCAGTGATGCCGGCTGCGGGGCGGCGTACGGCAGCAGGAGCCCAGCACGGAGCGGCGTGCCCCCAGGCGGGNGCCGCGACGGGGGGCGACACTAGCCCGCCGGTCGGGTCTAGCGGAGGGGCTGCGGTGCTGTTCTCTCCGTTCCTCCATCGTTTCGGGAGGGCTAGGGGGAGCGGCCGGAGCGCGGAGCGGGGGGTGCGCGCCGACCGGTGCCGCCGGTGGCCCCCGGCGCTGCCGCTGAGGGGCTGCCGGGGAGGTGGGGGCGGCCGCTGGGGAAGGCGGACCGACCGCGTCGCGTCCCCGC